>CAJQZJ010001301.1:1835208-1849235 GCA_907164525.1 Lophiomys imhausi
TGCTGCCCATAGAAACCTAGGGAATGGTGCTGCCCATAGAAACCTAGAGAATGGTGCTGCCCATAGAAACCTAGGAAATGGTGCTGCCCACAGTAGGCTGGTCCTCCCATGTCAGTCAACACACTTAGCCCAATCCCCAATAGACATGCCCACAGGCCAGCCTAATCTACACAATCACTCACTGAGACTTTCCTCCCATAGGATTCTAGATTATGTCAAGATGACAGTCGGAACCTTAACAGTACCTTACTGTTTATTAGTATATGTGTCAATGGATGTTCTTTGGTGTATGTTAGGAAAGGTTGTCTGATAATTTTAGTTACTCTGTCTTCAGAAACTTAGAAAACTTTAACATTTTCACAAAACATACCTCACTGGTATCTACTAAACCATAATTTCAAGAGTGTAGTCAGAAAATTAATATTTTGACAGTTCTAATTTAACTGGTGATTCAGAATCACACTAAGTTGGGTGTCTTTTATTCATGGTATAAGTTCTGACTAAAGGTGGAAATTCAGCCCTGCCTGTATATGTAGAAAAGATAGCAGAACACAAATCGCTAAGGAAGGCGAGAAGGGTCTCTGTGTTTCTTTCATCTCTGGATTAATGTTGTTACTAATTTTAACCTAAAGTTATTTTTGATCATAATTAATTGTATCTTGATACATCTTTCTGCCATCTCATACATCATAAAAATGAAGACAAATGAGCAATTTATAGATCAGAAAGTTAAAAATAACCCTGTGTATTAGGTTTGGAGACAATATAAGTTTAGCTTTCTGCTTCTTTGGTGTATAGGGGTGGGGAAAGTGGGTGGAAGGAGCTAGGACCTCACTGTATAACCCTAGTTGGTCTGGAATTGTAGGCCAGAGTGGCTTTGAACTTGCCTCTGATTCCCAAGTGCTGAGATTGGGGGCATGTAACACCACACTCAACTTTGGCGTTCTATGTCTTTTTCAGGGACCTTGAAAGATTGACAAAAAATTTGAAGGTTAAAATTTTTATTCCTAAGCAATGATGAGATCAGCTTCTGCCCTCCCAGTTGACACCAAAAGAAGCTATCTGCTTTTGTTAAATGCCACCATTACCTTAAAAAAAAAATCCTTGGGATTTCACTAGGCTTTTTGTAATTTATCAAACATAATGGTATTATAAATGTTATTTGTTCCTTCTAAATAGATTATATTTTTCTAATTAGAAGTTAATAATTTATTAGATACCTGATGTTTAAATGTTTGCTAGACTTTTTTACTGGGCAATGTTAGACCCATGACTCCTGCTGTAACTTCTCATGGCCATTGGATACTAAATTTTCAAAGTATCAGAGAAACACGCTCTAGGTCACATTCTTAACTTGATGAGAACGTAGCCTTCATGCTCCATCTGCCACGGACACATTATCATATAACATAACCGATCTTAACAATGGAGGGAACAGCAACATCTATGTATGGGACGACAGAAAACAAAAGCCCCAAGCAAAGCCTGGCAATGAGACGGCTTTGGCTAAGGAAAGAAGCAGAGAGCCCTGCTCAGATGCTAGGAAACCCATGGCACTGTGTAGAAAGTTATAAGAAATGAGCCCTCTGTGCTGCACTGACTCTCACTTGGGATTGGAACTACCTGGGCACCATCGACTGAGAAATGAGTCACTAGGTAGTTGATGGGAGTTTCTAGTGTTCCCAGTGTGTGGTACTTTGAATAAAGTATTTAGAAAACTGCATATATAGGTGAACTAAGGGTAAGTGTTTTTAAATGTGTAACAACAACGCCAACAACAGCAACAATAATAATGTGTAATGAAGGGGGATAATTTGATGACATGTGTGTCATTAGTCCATGCCAACATGTTCACAGATGGCTTGATTTTCTTTTTTGTTCTTCTCAGTGCTAGGGACCGAACCCCAAGTCTTATACATGTCGGGTTTGCACTCTACCACACCCACAACCACTGAAACAAGTTTTCTAAAGCAATGGAAGAACAAGAATGCCGGGGACCCTAGGACAGAAAATTCAGTCACTCAGTGTTTGCAGGTCAGCCTGTGAAGGCAGCAGTTAGGTGTCCCTAACAGCTTTTTAGGGTGCCTCATTTCAAGTTTACCTATGACAACTTGGGTGTGCTTGTGAGCTTTCAGCTTTGAGAGTGGGGGAGCACAGGAAGGAGCAGAAGAAGGGGACATAGGAAGGAGGAGGAAGAAGAGAAAGGCAGAAGTGACATGATTATATTTTAATTAAAATGTATTAAAAACAAAATTAGATGTATTAAAAATGAAATTATAGAAAAGAAGGGGAGAGTGGGCATCCCACCACTGTATCAGTTTATCAGAGAATTTATAATAATAGCACACTTTAAAATAAAACCTGCATAGGATTACAGCTCAAAGCCTCCTTGGCCTTTGGCAAGCTGTCCAGCAAGTTCTCCTTAGTCCTTTCCTCTGAGATAATCACTGGCAGAACAAAGCTAACTGTAGGTGGCTTTTCTCCATCTTGTCAGAGAGATGACTTGCACAATTAACTGGCTCTCCTTCAAAAAGAGAAGAACCACAAAAGGCTCCTGGAGCAACCCCACCCTTTCTGTTTTCTTCTCAGTCTTAAAACAAGGAGGTTCTCAAGGCTCAGAAACTGCTGTCTTCCACTGACAAGTTCTTTAACATTAGATTTTTTTTTCCTACTGAGTTTGCAACAAGAAAGTGCATTGTTGTGTGTTCTTTTTTTTTAATATGGGTAATGTTCAACAGTACAGTGCCTGACAGAATGAAAATAACATTCATATTTAGGCTAAAAGAAAACCTATACATTATCAAAAGTGTCTGTTAATTGAAACAAAAGAAAAAATAAGCAGATGTTAACGCTATCGAATTGTACAGGCTAATTATCCTACAACTTTGAGTAAGTGCAAAGGTCAAAAGGCTAATATGTAGCTTAATCAGAAAATTATGTAAATTAGCCCAAATCAAGCACATCACACAACCCCATCATCAGTGAACTATGTGGTTCACTGGGAAATCAAGTGAAACTTCCAGTCGTTTGATCAGTAAAGGAAGAAGAGGAAAGCCTAAAACAAGTAAAGGCTGTTATCTCCAGGAAGGCAATTTTAACAGACGAAAGTGAAAACATGGTATTGAGCAAGGGGAATGACCATAGCAATCCTGGCAGCGACTTCAGCGAAGTCAATAACATGTAAGCAGTGTTTGAATTTGTCCGTCTATCCCTACTACCCAGCACATAGTAGGTCTTCAACAAATCTTCATGAATTATCGCACCAAAAACATGAGCAAACCTGGCACTGCAAGTTCAACAGATACAGCAACATGTCAGGACTCACGTCTTTTTTCCTGAAGCAATGTGGTATCCCTGATGCTAACAACCAACTTCTCTTGAGCAGGTACAAACAAGGGAAACAACACTGGAACAAAATGTAATTTCCCAAACCCAACAATAATACATTCTTTGTGTTTACATAACTCTCTAGAGTGATGCCCACTTGCTCTTAATTGTATTAATATTAGATACTCTTAAATATTTGGAGCTATCTAATGTGACAACATATTCAAATAACCAAGCAACTTGCTTGCTTGCTTGGTAGATGCATGCTTTGTAAGACTAAGAGTCACCATGAAGCAGGTCTCAGGATAACTGATTTGCAGGGTAGGAATCTAGTCAAGCAGTCTCAAAATCTTCTATTGACACCATTCTAAAATAGCTCCTTTGGACCTCTACACTGCAAAAAGCACCATCATTTTCTCTTATTCCTCAAACTTCACCATGCCTTTAAAGACAAACTCCTAGTCATGCAAACATGTCACTCTGTTAGCTACTATGACAGTCTATCACAGATATTCTCTAAACTACCCAGTAATCAAGTTGCTAAGAGACAAGCAACATTTGCTTATCTAAATACAAGAGATGGATAGGGCATCTTCAAAAACCCCAAGAGATCTGCAGATTATGGCATTCAAAGATGTTATCTTAAATCAAGATTTTTTTTATATCGAGACATATCAGCGCCTGACAGCACCCCCTATTCTACTCCAAGTAGAAGATAAGCATCGAAGAACCTCCACTGTAAGATGGTTGAATTAGTGGCAAGCCTATCTCTTGGCATGAAAAAACCCCTTGCACCAACTGCAGACAGACTGCTGTCCAAAAAGGACACAACTTGGTAGCAGGGAAGTCGACAGCCTAACTCTGCCAAGACAGGGTAGGTAAGTCCTTCATAATCCCGGCTCTACAACAAATGTCTGTCAGAGAAACAGGACCCAAAGGCTGAAGACTGATGCAGGAATGTATGGAGAGAAAATGGGAACTGTCCAGGCAGTCATTGGTATGTCCTTTCTTAGTTTTGGAAGCTGCAGGCCCTGCACTTCCTATATAAGCAGATATATTTATCCCTCTCAGGTCTCTGAGGTGGTTGAAGAATAGACAGCTAGAGTCTCATAGTTAAATTTTGAGTTGTTTAGGAATCAAGAGGGTGTTATAGATCTAAGAAGATACTCTTAAAAGTGTGTTGCAAGTTAGTATGAATGTTGAGTCACATATAGACCTTTAAACTCATGGAGATGGTTAGATAGTAGAATGTTAAAGTCAGGGGCCAAATATGTATAAACTGGACATTGGGAAGGTATACTGGGCCATTTAACTCTCATAAATGTGGCATATTTATATCTATTGTTTTGTATAATACTTACTGTTATAAGAGAAGGAACCATCTGTTTGACTGAAAGGGGAAACTTCTGGGGGTAAGAGGGTGGAAGGGCGGGATAGGAAGGGGGAATAGGGAGGGGTTTGTGACTGAGATGTAACTTGAAGAAAAAAAAATAAAGTATTAAAAAAAAAAGAAATAGAAGAGCTCAAAACTACATCGTGTGACAGGGTATTGTAAGAAAGTGATGTCAATAAAGGATAAATGCTAAAAAAAAGATATTTCCAACAGGTCACATTTCATTCCAGCACTCAGGAGTCAGAGTGTGGTATACCATCCCAAGTAAGTCAGGGCTACACAGTGAGACCCTGTCTCTAAAGAAATTCTGTTCCTTCATTGTTATTAAATATGGACATGGCATATTTAATAGCTTTTAAATTTAGTGAGTATTAGAATTAGTCTCCATATTCTAGAACAAATTCAAGGCAACTTATGAAATAATAGATGCTATGAGAAAAATAGTATGCTCTATTTGAGAGGCTGTGGATGTGGTTCAGTTTCTGGAGCAATTGCTTAGCATGCAGGAGGCCCTGGGTTGGATCCCCAGCACCACACAAACAAAACACAATGATGCATAGTATGGAGATGAAGGCAGGAAGATCAGAAGTTCAAAGTCACCTTCAGCTTATAGAGAGATTGAGCCAACCTGTGCCAGGGACCATGTCTAAACCAAATAATTCATGAGTAAAAGTGATAGAAAAAGAAGACAGAAAGAAAATGAAGGATAGAAGGTAAGACAAAAATGGGGATGGAACTAGTGCACCAAATGCAAACTATGGTGATTTTATGCATTTTGTAGCCTGTCACATATTTCCAAGTACCCTGGCAACCAAAAAGAAAGCCACAGCCACAGGATCCTAACTAAAAACCAAACCAATTAAACTGGCCAGGAAAGCAGCTATTCTTGATTCTGAGGACAAAGAGAAAAGTCTTCCATTGATTCTTATAGTATGGACAGTGGATAATACTATAAAGAGTGCCTGACAGCATCTTTTCAGTTAGTAGCTATGAGTACCACGCAGACTTTTACCACGTGCCCTTCACAACCAGAGAATTCAATAAAGCAATGGGGGATGGGATTGAAAGGCAACACTTAAGCCCAGGCACTATCAGAACTGGTCTGGCTTAATCCAGAAATTGATTTTCAGTATGTTTAGAGGAGTAGAAAAGCCATACATCCTGAAGCCAGTCTCCACAGATGCTGTTTCTTTAGCATTTATTAAGAACTAAATGATGTATGTTCAAAAGCCTGTTTCTTCAAGAACATATTTGGTGCTGCTAGACCCAAACGAGTATAAGATCAAATACAGGACCAGCTATACAACACTCTTAAATGATATTGTGAAATCATTTCTGCAAGCTACTTAGAATTTTAAGACGGCAACAACAGAACTCAGCTCAGTGTGTGTGTGTATGTATGTACATGAGTGTGTGTATTTCTATGTATGTGTGTTATGTCTCTCTGTGTATATGTTTATATATATTTGAGAGTATATTGCACATGTGTATTGTATGTGTATATTTATGTGTGTATGTATGTTATGTGTATGAATGTGTATGTGTGTGAATATATTTATGTGTATGTGAGAGTGTATTACACACATATGTGCATGTGTATGTGTATATGCATATATGTGAGTGTATGTATGTATTAGGTGTGTGAATATGTTTATGTGTGTATGAACATGTATTGCACGTGTGGATGTGTGTGTGTATCTGTCTGTCTCTCTCTGTATGTGTTGGAAGGAGTGACTTCACAGATGATACATCCATGAAAGCGCTTCTGACCAGGGACTTTTCCATCCAGGCAGCCATTTTTCTATGTGTTCTTGTCTGGGCTGGAAAGATAACCTCCTTTTCATGGAGAATAGCTCAGATTCTCCCAGTCTAGCTCACAGATAAGTGCTCATGGCATCGAGAGCTCAGTCCCAGACATACAAACATGGAAACAGATATCATCACCTTCCTACTTTAACAATGAAGATCAAATAAGGTATTAACCCTTGGACCCCTGATCAAATTCATGAAATTCTTCCCACACATGGTGCCAATTCTCAGAATCAAAGCCTGAGAGGTCAGCAACACTACATCTCCCAAACTGGGTCATGCTCTCACTTCTAGGTTCTGCTCAATTTTAAGGTGCAGAATAGAATGGTTATGCTCAGTCCATGACCCAATGAGGCATAAAATAAATAAGTGTAGTTCAAAGGCATCAAGCAAAAATAAATTTAAAATTGAGTGTCATTATCCCTAACATAAAGAATCCACTCCCAATAAAATGTAGTATTATGAGAAAGGAAAAAAAAATAGAAACACTCTCTGAGGTAAATATATATATATATATATCCCTGAACAGGTCATGGCTTGAAAGCAGAAAGACTTATCCCTGGTGTGCTCCAGGCTCTTCTGAGGCAGTGATGCCTATGAATAAAATAATCATGATGAATATTGCATGCCTTTCCCCATGTAATGGAATAAAAAGCCTCCTGTTGTCCTAAACAGCCACAGAGAAGGAAACACAACAGCAATAAACAAGACAGTAGATTGCCTTGAGTAATATCTTGAAAGTATAGCTTAAAGGGCAGGGGAATCAACAAGGAAATCTTAAGCTATTTTTTCTTTCTGTCATCAAGAGTATAGTTAGAGATGTAACAACAAACTTTGTATTTTCCTCACAGATACTAAAGGAAATCTTATGTGTTTATTGTAGAAAAGTTACAGTAGCAATGAACATAACAACCAATTTATTAGACTGCATAGTCATGGTGGTAGGAAGGGGTTAGGCCTTTCATCAAGATGTTATTCTTTCTCATCAAAACTAGCAGCATAGAATATAAATTTCATTTCTTCATTTAAATGGAAAAAAGCACTGACACTAGGCCCAGTACTTCCTGTCAAGAGTGGAGTTCCCGAGTGGATCCAAGATGGCGCCGACCATAGAGCACTGCATCTGAGTAGTAGGTGAATGAGTTTAGTCACTGTGGAGTGAATGTGAGGTCCCCTAGGTGACAGTGAAACACAGATGGTGTCTGAACTCCCACAGCGAACATTGAGACCGGTCACCAGGTAAAACAGCCCACGCAGTTCCCGGGAACACCACCCTGAGATCAGCCAGCCCCGTCACCTGTCTGGAGAGGAGCTCTGGCTAGAGATCTAGCCCAGAAGCGGATGCAGCCCACGGCTCCAGCCACAGACCAGCGGCCCCGCCTGTCTGCCTGATATCCAGCCTACACTCGGACCTGTACACCCAAGAGGGAAAAACAGCCACACCACAAGAGCAATGGTAAGTGAGATTATTTTTTCTGGAGTTTCCAACATGGCAGCACAGTGTGCACTGTAGCGGAGAGGCAGAGACCTAACCCAGTCACAGCAAAGCAATTAGGAGCCAAGACTGCCTGCAAACAGAGCCTGCGACTGTGTGTTCTCCACAAATACTGGGGCGGGTGGGTCACTCACCCTAGCACCCAAGCATCTGAGGCAGTCAGCAACAGGTGCACTGAGGCCAGCATCTGTTGTGGGTGGAGCTCCCTGCCTGCATAGTCAGCTTAGCTGGGGAGCCAGAAGGACTGGGTCAGTGAGAGGAGAACACAGACCCAACCACAGCTCTACCTGCCTTTCTGAGGAAACCTGTCAGCTCCCAGGTCCTCAGAGGCTAGCCCTCTTCCCACTCCAATCCCCTCTATATTGGTCCAATTGGGTCACAAGCAGTTGAGGAGAAGGGCAGCCACCCTCCTCTCCGAGAGCCAGTCAGTCATCTGGAGGTAAACACCAGGATCTCAGGATCAGCCAACCCCCAGGGCAGGGAGTTTTCCTGAGAACCAAGGTCAGGTAACAAAAGAAACAAAAAGATAACACCTGGGTCCATCGGGTGACAAAAGGTCAGCGCAAGAACATGGTAACAAAAAAAAAAAAAAATAGGATGTCTCCAGATCCTAGCAATAATGCTACAGACAACTCTGGACAGCCAAACACAATTGAAGCAAAGGAAAATGACCTTAATCCTACACTTATATTAATAATAGAAGGCCTAAGGGAGGAAATCAAACACCTCAGAGAGCAACAACAAAGTACTGCAAAGGAGGTAATGGAAATTAATAAAGTGCTTAAAGGAATGGAAGACCTGAAAAGGGAAGTTGAAGCAATGAAGAAAATCCAATCCGAGACATCCATAGAACTGGAAAACCTTAAGAAAAGAATCGGAACTACAGACACTAGCATCACCAGCAGAATACAAGAGATGGAAGAAAGAATTTCAGGCTCAGAGGATAAAATTGAAGAAATTGATACATCTGTCAAAGAAAATGTCAAATCTAAAAAAGTCCTGACACAAAACCTTCAGGAAATCAAGGACACAATGAAAAGACGAAATCTCAGAATAATAGGAATAGAAGAAAGAGAAGAGTCCCACCTCCATGGACCAGAAAATATCTTCAACAAAATCATTGAAGAGAATTTCCAAAATCTACAAAAAGAGATGCCTATAACTGTACAAGAAGCTTACAGAACCCCAAATAGATTAGACCAGAAAAGAAAATCTTCCCGCCACATAATAATCAAAACACTAAATGTACAGAACAAAGAAAGAATTTTAAAAGCTGCTAGGGAAAAGGGTCAAGTAACATATAATGGCAAACCTATCAGAATCACACCTGACTTTTCTTCAGAGACTCTAAAAGCCAGAAGGGCCTGGACAGACATCTTGCACACCCTAAAAAACCACAAATGCCAGGCCAGACTACTATTCCCTGCAAAATTGTCAATCAACATAGATGGAGAAAACAAGATATTCCATGACAAAGCTAAATTCAAATAATATCTATACACAAATCCAGCTCTACAGAAGATGCTAGAAGGAAAACTTCAACCCAAAGAGGTTAACTACACACAAGAAAGCACAGGAAGCAAAGAGCATGCCTGCAGCAAAAACGAAAGGAAAGAAGCTCACTCACACACTATTTCTACCAACATCAAGATGGCAGGAAGTAACAATCACTGGTCATTAATATCTCTCAACATCAATGGACTCAATTCCCCAATAAAAAGGCACAGGCTAGCAGAATGGATGCAAAAACAGAATCCCACATTCTGCTGCTTACAAGAAACGCACCTCAGCAAAAAAGATAGACATTATCTCCAAGTAAAGGGCTGGAAAAAGATATACCAAGCAAATGGACCCAAGAAAAAAGCTGGAGTAGCAATTCTAGTATGCAACAAAGTGGATTTTCAACCAACATTAATCAAAAGAGATGGGGAAGGACACTATATACTCATCAAAGGAAAAATCCACCAAGATGAAATTTCAATACTAAACATCTATGCCCAAATGTAAGACCACCCACATTCATTAAAGAAACACTACTGAAGCTCAAATCCCACATTGAACCTCACACATTAATAGTGGGAGACTTCAACACACCACTCTCACCACTGGACAGATCAACAATGCAGAAACCAAACAGAGAAATAATGAACCTCACAGATGTCATGAATCAAATGGACCTAATTGATATCTACAGAACATTTCACCCCAAAACAAAAGAATACACTTTCTTCTCGGCACCTCACGGAACCTTCTCCAAAATCGACCATATAGTTGGTCACAAAGCAAGCCTCAACAGATACAGGAAAATTGAAATCACTCCTTGTAACTTATCAGACCATCATGGAATAAAGCTAGGCTTCAACAGTAACAAAAACAACAGAGTGCTTGCAAAAACATGGAAACTGAACAACTCTCTCCTCAATGACCTCTGGGTCAGGGAAGAAATAAAAAAAGAAATTAAAGTCTTCTTAGAACTCAATGAAAATGAAGGCACAACATACCCAAACTTATGGGACACATTGAAAGCAGTGCTAAGAGGAAAGTTTATAGCTCTAAGTGCCTTCAAAAAGAAACTGGAGAATTCCTATACTAGCCACCTAAAAGATCACCTGAAAGAGCTAGAACAAAAAGAAGCAAACACTCCCAAGAGGAGCAGACGAGAGGAAATTATCAAACTCAGGGCTGAAATCAACAACTTAGAAACAAAAAGAACAATACAAAGAATCGACAAAACCAAGAGCTGGTTCTTTGAGAAAATCAACAAAATAGACAAGCCCTTAGCTAAACTAACTAAAAGGCAGAGGGAAAATACCCAAATCAACAAAATCAGAAATGAAAAGGGGGAAATAACAACAGACATTGAGGAAATACAAAGAATCGTTAGGTCCTACTTCAAAAACTTGTACTCCACAAAATTGGAAAATCTAAATGAAATGGACAATTTTCTTGATAGATTCCACCTACCAAGGTTAAATCAAGAACAGGTAAACAAATTAAACAGTCCTATAACCCTTAAGGAAATAGAAGAAGTCATTAGACATCTTCCAACCAAAAAAAGCCCAGGCCCAGATGGTTTCAGCACAGAATTCTACCAGACATTCAAAGAAGAGCTAACATCAATATTCTTCAAACTCTTCCACAACATAGAAACAGAAGGAATACTGCCAAACACATTCTATGAGGCCACAGTTACCCTGATACCTAAACCTCACAAAGACCCAACGGAGAAAGAAAATTTCAGACCAATTTCCCTTATGAACATGGATGCAAAGATACTTAATAAAATACTTGCAAACCGGATCCAAGATCACATCAAAAGTATCATACACCATGATCAAGTAGGCTTCATCCCAGGGATGCAGGGGTGGTTCAACATTAGAAAATCCATCAATGTAATCCACCATATAAACAAGCTGAAAGAAAAGAACCACATGATCATCTCATTGGATGCTGAAAAAGCTTTTGACAAAATACAGCACCCTTTCATGATAAAAGTCTTAGAGAGATCAGGCATACAAGGACCATACTTAAAAATAATAAAAACAATTTACAGCAAGCCAATAGCCAACATCAAACTAAATGGAGAGAAACTTAAAGCATTCCATCTAATATCAGGGACAAGGCAAGGCTGCCCACTCTCTCCATATCTCTTCAACATAGTACTTGAAGTTTTAGCTAGAGCAATAAGAAAACTAAAAGAGATCAAGGGGATACAAATTGGAAAGGAAGAAATCAAAGTATCCCTATTTGCAGATGATATGATAGTATACATCAGTGACCCCAAAAATTCCACCAGAGAACTTCTACAGCTGATAAACTCCTTCAGCAAGGTGGCCGGACAAAATCAATTCAAAAAAATCAGTAGCCCTTCTTTACACAAAAGATAAATGGGCTGAGAAAGAAATAAGGGAATCAACACCCTTCACAATAGCCACAAATAATATAAAATACCTGGGGGTAACTCTAACCAAGCAAGTGAAAGACCTGTATGATAAGAACTTCAAGACCCTGAAGAAAGAAATTGAAGAAGATATCAGGAGATGGAAAGATCTCCCTTGTTCATGGATAGGTAGGATCAACATAATAAAAATGGCAATCTTACCAAAAGCAATATACAAATTCAATGCAATTCCTATCCAAATACCAACTCAGTTTTTTACAGATCTGGAAAAAACAATTCTCAACTTCATATGGAATAACAAAAGACCCAGAATAGCTAAATCAATCATGTACAATAACAGAACATCTGGAGGTATCACCATCCCGGATTTCAAGCTGTACTACAGGGCAATAGTAATAAAAACAGCATGGTACTGGTATAGAAACAGACCAGTTGACCAATGGAATCGAATTGAAGACCCAGAAATAAACCCACACATCTATGGTCACTTAATTTTTGATAAAGAAGCCAAAAACATACAATGGAAAAAGGAAAGCATCTTCAATAAATGGTGCTGGTCTAACTGGATGTCAACATGTAGAAGAATGCAAATAGATCCATACTTATCACCCTGTACAAAACTTAAGTCTAAGTGGATCAAGGACCTCAACATAAATCCAGACACACTAACATTAATAGAAGAGAAAGTGGGAAAAAGCCTTGAAATCATTGGCACTGGTAGCAACTTCCTGAATAGAACACCAATAGCTCAGGCACTAAAACATACAATCAATAAATGGGACCTTATAAAATTGAAAAGCTTCTGTAAGGCAAAGGACACTGTCCTTAGAACAAAACAGCAGCCTACAGAGTGGGAAAGGATCTTCACCAACCCAACATCTGACAGAGGGCTAATATCCAAAATATATAAAGAACTGAAGAAATTAAACACCAAAAAATCAAATAACCCCATCAATAAATGGGGTACAGAGCTAAACCGAGAATTCACAGAAGAGGAATCTCTAAAGGCTGAGAGGCATTTGAGGAAATGTTCAACATCTTTGGTTATCAGGGAAATGCAACTTAAAACAACTCTGAGATTCCATCTCACACCTGTCACAATGGCTAAGATCAAAAACTCAAATGATAGCACATGCTGGCGAGGATGTGGAGAAAGGGGAACACTCCCCCATTGCTGGTGGGACTGCAAACTTGTGCAACCACTTTGGAAATCAATCTGGAGATATCTTAGAAAATTGGGAATAAATCTACCTCAAGACCCAGCCATACCCCTCTTGGGCATATATCCAAAAGATCTGAAACGAAACCAAAAGGACATTGCCTCAACAATGTTCATAGCAGCTTTATTTGTAATAGCCAGAAACTGGAAACAACCCAGATGTCCATCAACTGAAGAATGGATAAAAAAACTGTGGTACATATACACAATGGAATACTACACAGCTATCAGAAATGAGGAAATCATGCAATTCAAAACCAAATGGATGGAACTAGAAAAGCTCATCCTAAGTGAGCTGACGCAGTCCCAGAAAGATAAACATGGTATGTATTCCCTTACAAATGGATATTAACCATACATCAGAGGATAACTATCCTACAACCCACACACCCAAATAGACAGGAACCTAGCATATCTATCCTAGGAAAAATTCTACCCACCAGTGAGTCATGGAATCTGCTGCAGGTTAGTGGAACCCCACACCCTAGATGGTGTGCCTTATCAAGCTCCAGTACGAGTGTAAGCTCTTGGGCCTCACATGACGCAAGATCTTAGGGAGTATGATATGTGAGGTCCCACCTCATCTGAGGAGAAGGAGAGTACCAAGTATAGGAACAAGGAGGGAGGGAGAGAGGAAGGAAGGGAGGGAGAGAGGGAAGGAGAGAGGGAGGGAAGGAGAGATGAAGGGAGGGGCCAAGAGGGGAGGAGGGAGGAAACTATGTTCTAGAAATAAATAATACTTTGTTAAGAAAAGAGTTAATAAGCTTAAAAATATAATAAAAATACAATATAAAAATTTCAAACTATAATTTACCTTACTGGCATGAAAAGAAAATGGCCTTAATTTCAGATTAGAATGTTAGACTGCAGGTGGCTACAGAGA
>CAJQZJ010001301.1:1849635-1862040 GCA_907164525.1 Lophiomys imhausi
AATCTAAAAAAAGAGATGCCTATAACTGTACAAGAAGCTTACAGAACTCCAAATAGATTAGACCAGAAAAGAAAATCTTCCCACCACATAATAATCAAAACACTAAATGTACAGAACAAAGAAAGAATTTTAAAAGCTGCTAGGGAAAAGGGTCAAATAACATATAATGGCAAACCTATAAGAATCACACCTGACTTTTCTTCAGAGACTCTAAAAGCCAGAAGGGCCTGGACAGACATCTTGCAGACCCTAAAAAACCACAAATGCCAGGCCAGACTACTATTCCCTGCAAAATTGTCAATCAACATAGATGGAGAAAACAAGATATTCCATGACAAAGTTAAATTCAAACAATATCTATACACAAATCCAGCTCTACAGAAGATGTTGGAAGGAAAACTTCAACCCAAAGAGGTTAACTACACACAAGAAAGCACAGGAAGCAAATAGCATGCCTGCAGCAAAACCAAAAGAAAAGAAGCTCACTCACATACTATTTCCACCAATATCAAGATGGCAGGAAGTAACAATCACTAGTCATTAATATCTCTCAACATCAATGGACTCTATTCCCCAATAAAAAGGCACAGGCTAGCAGAATGGATGCGAAAACAGAATCCCACATTCTTCTGCTTACAGGAAACACACCTCAGCAAAAAAGATAGACATTATCTCCAAGTAAAGGGCTGGAAAAAGATATATCAAGCAAATGGACCCAAGAAAAAAGCTGGAGTAGCAATTCTAGTATGCAACAAATTGGACTTTCAACCAACATTAATCAAAAGAGATGGGGAAGGACACTACATACTCATCAAAGGAAAAATCCACCAAGATGAAATTTCAATACTAAACATCTATGCCCCAAATGTAAGACCACCCACATTCATTAAAGCAACAGTACTCAAATCCCACGTTGAACCTCACACATTAATAGTGGGAGACTTCAACACACCACTCTCACCACTGGACAGATCAACAATGCAGAAACCAAACAGAGAAATAATGAACGTCACAGATGTCATGAATCAAATGGACCTAATTGATATCTACAGAACATTTCACCCCAAAACAAAAGAATACACTTTCTTCTCAGCACCTCATGGAACCTTCTCCAAAATCGACCATATAGTTGGTCACAAAGCAAGCCTCAACAGATACAGGAAAATTGAAATCACCCCTTGTAACTTATCAGACCATCATGGAATAAAGCTAGGCTTCAACAATAACAAAAACAACAGAGTGCCTGCAAAAACATGGAAACTGAACAACTCTCTCCTCAATGACCTCTGGGTCAGGGAAGAAATAAAAAAAAAATTAAAGTCTTCTTAGAACTCAATGAAAATGAAGGCACAACATACTCAAAATTATGGGACACATTGAAAGCAGTGCTAACAGGAAAGTTTATAGCACTAAGTGCCTTCAAAAAGAAACTGGAGAGTCCTATACTAGCAACCTAAAAGAACACCTGAAAGAGCTAGAACAAAAAGAAGCAAACACTCCCAAGAGGAGCAGACAAGAGGAAATTATCAAACTCAGGGCTGAAATCAACAACTTAGAAACAAAAAGAACAATACAAAGAATCGACAAAACCAAGAGCTGGTTCTTTGAGAAAATCAACAAAATAGACAAGCCCTTAGCTAAACTAACTAAAAGGCAGAGGGAAAATACCCAAATCAACAAAATCAGAAATGAAAAGGGGCAAATAACAACAGACATTGAGGAAATCCAAAGAATCGTTAGGTCCTACTTCAAAAACTTGTACTCCATAAAATTGGAAAATCTAAATGAAATGGATGATTTTCTTGATAGATTCCACCTACCAAGGTTAAATCAAGAATAGGTAAACAAATTAAACAGTCCTATAACCCTTAAGGAAATAGAAGAAGTCATTAGAAGTCTTCCAACCAAAAAAAGGCCAGGCAGAGATGGTTTCAGCACAGAATTCTACCAGACATTCAAAGAAGAGCTAACACCAATATTCTTCAAAATCTTCCACAATATAGAAACAGAAGGAATACTGCCAAACACATTCTATGAGGCCACAGTTACCCTGATACCTAAACCTCACAAAGACCCAATGGAGAAAGAACATTTCAGACCAATTTCCCTTCTGAACATGGATGCAAAGATACTTAATAAAATACTTGCAAACTGGATGCAAGATCACATCAAAAGTATCATACACCATGATCAAGTAGGCTTCATCCCAGGGATGCAGGGGTGGTTCAACATTAGAAAATCCATCAATGTAATCCACCACATAAACAAGCTGAAAGAAAAGAACAACATGATCATCTCATTGGATGCTGAAAAAGCTTTGGACAAAATACAGCACCCTTTCATGATAAAAGTCTTAGAGAGATCAGGCATATAAGGACCATATTTAAACATAATAAAGGCAATTTACAGCAAGCCAATAGCCAACATCAAACTAAATGGAGAGAAACTTAAAGCATTTCCTCTAAAATCAGGGACAAGGCAAGGCTGCCCACTCTCTTCATATCTCTTCAACATAGTACTTGAAGTTTTAGCTAGGGCAATAAGACAACTAAAAGAGATCAAGGAGATACAAATTGAAAAGGAAGAAGTCAAAGTATCCCTATTTGCAGATGATATGATAGTATACATCAGTGACCCCAAAAATTCCACCAGAGAACTTCTATAGCTGATAAACTCCTTCAGCAAGGTGGCCGGATACAAAATCAATTCAAAAAAATCAGTAGCCCTTCTTTACACAAAAGATAAATGGGCTGAGAAAGAAATAAGGGAATCAACACCCTTCACAATACCCACAAATAATATAAAATACCTGGGGGTAACTCTAACCAAGCAAGTGAAAGACCTGTATGATAAGAACTTCAAGTCCCTGAAGAAAGAAATTGAAGAAGATATCAGAAGATGGAAAGATCTCCCTTGTTCATGGATAGGTAGGATCAACATAATAAAAATGGCAATCTTACCAAAAGCAATATACAGATTCAATGCGATTCCTATCCAAATACCAACTCAATTTTTTACAGATCTGGAAAAAATAATTCTCAACTTCATATGGAATAACAAAAGACCCAGAATAGCTAAATCAATCATGTACAATAACAGAACATCTGGAGGTATCACCATCCCGGATTTCAAGCTGTACTACAGGGCAATAGTAATAAAAACAGCATGGTACTGGTATAGAAACAGACCAGTTGACCAATGGAATCAAATTGAAGACCCAGAAATAAACCCACACACCTATAGTCAATTAATTTTTGATAAAGAAGCCAAAAACATACAATGGA
Organism: Lophiomys imhausi; assembly: GCA_907164525.1. Classification (NCBI taxonomy): domain Eukaryota; kingdom Metazoa; phylum Chordata; class Mammalia; order Rodentia; family Muridae; genus Lophiomys; species Lophiomys imhausi. Next base: position 1,852,920 of record CAJQZJ010001301.1, read on the forward strand.
AAAAGGAAAGCATCTTCAATAAATGGTGCTGGTCTAACTGGATGTCAACATGTAGAAGAATGCAAATAGATCCATACTTATAAACCTGTACAAAACTTAAGTCTAAGTGGATCAAGGACTTCAACATAAATCCAGACACACTAACATTAATAGAAGAGAAAGTGGGGAAAAGCCTTGAACTCATTGGCACTGGTAGCAACTTCCTGAATAGAACACCAATAGCTCAGGCACTAAAACAATCAATCAATAAATGGGACCTTATAAAATTGAAAAGCTTCTGTAAGGCAAAGGACACTGTCCTTAGAACAAAACGGCAGCCTACAGACTGGGAAAAGGATCTTCACCAACCCAACATCTGACAGAGGGCTAATATCCAAAATATATAAAGAACTGAAGAAATTAAACACCAAAAAATCAAATAACCCCATCAATAAATGGGGTACAGAGCTAAACTGAGAATTCACAGAATAGGAATCTCTAATAGCTGAGAGGCATTTGAGGAAATGTTCAACATCTTTGGTCATCAGGGAAATGCAACTTAAAACAACTCTGAGATTCCATCTCACACCTGTCAGAATGGCTAAGATCAAAAACTCAAATGATAGCACATGCTGGCGAGGATGTGGAGAAAGGGGAACACTCCCCCATTGCTGGTGGGAATGCAAACTTGTGCAACCACTTTGGAAATCAATCTGGAGATTGATCAATCTTAGAAAATGGGAATAAATCTACCTCAAGACCCAGCCATACCCCTCTTGGGCATATATCCAAAAGATTCGAAAGGAAACCACAAGGACATTGCCTCAACAATGTTCATAGCAGCTTTATTTGTAATAGCCAGAAACTGGAAACAACCCAGATGTCCTTCAACTGAAGAATGGATAAAAAAAACTGTGGTACATTTACACAATGGAATACTACACAGCTATCAGAAACGAGGAAATCATGTAATTCGAAACCAAATGGATGGAACTAGAAAAGCTCATCCTAAGTGAGCTGACGCAGTCCCAGAAAGATAAACATGGTATGTATTCTCTTATAAATGGATATTAACCATACATCAGAGGATAACTATCCTACAACCCACACACCCAAATAGATAGGAACCTAGCATATCTATCCTAGGAAAAATTCTACCCACCAGTGAGTCATGGAATCTGCTGCAGGTTAGTGGAACACCACACCCTAGATGGTGTGCCTTATCAAGCTCCACTACAAGTGGAAGCTCTTGGCCCTCACATGACGCAAGATCTGAGGGAGTATGATATGTGAGGGCCCACTTCATCTGAGAAGAAGGAGAGTACCAAGTAGAGGAACAAGGAGGGAGGGAGGGAGGGAATAAGGGAGGGAAGGAGAGAGGGAGGGAAGGTCAGAGGAAGGGAGGGGCCAGGAGGGGAAGAGGGAGGAAACTATGTTCTAGAAGTAAATAATTTTTAAAGAAAAGAGTTAATAAGCTTAAAAATATAATAAAAATACAATATAAAATTTTAAAACTATAATTTACCAAAGGTATAATTGCCTTACTGGCATGAAAGGAAAATGGCCTTAATTTCAGATTAGAATGTTAGACTGCAGGTGGCCACAGAGATTACACAAACTTGATAGCAGCTTAAAAGTTCTTTTTTTTTTTTTTTTTTTTTTGTAGAGGTATAGGCTATTTCCATGGTTTGGCATTAAAAAGCAGGTAACAGGTTTAAAACACTGTAAATAAATTAAAGGTGACACCTGTTCAACCTGGTTTTACAAACCTCCAAGAGTTGAAAAAACTTAGAGCTAAGGTAAAATAAAGCATGGTGTTATCCCATGCTTTTACCTCCAGCAGAGACAGGAGGATCACTATAGAGTTAGTTGTCTTATAAATTCTAGAGTTACAAGAAACAGGGTGGTGATGGTGCATACCCTTAGTCCCATCATTGGAGAAGAATACACCCTTAATCCCAACACACTAGAGACAGAAACAGGAAGATCTCAGAGCTCAAGGTCAGCCTGATAAAAAACAAGCTCTAAACAGAGAAAAACTTTGATCCAGGGGTGGAGGAGCACATCTTTAATCCCATCAGTTGGGAACCACATGTTTTTGATCCCAAAACTTAGAATGCAGAGACAGGCACATAGGATTTGGAAGGATTTAAGTTTAAAAGCTACTTACAAAAGGCAGGCTGCAATTCAAACAAATTGTCCTTTGAGATCTCAAAATATATACACTAAAGGTTTGTTTAGCTCCAAAATATCAAAATAATTTCTTCTTTAATCCGGATTGAAAGGTAATACTTTATATATTGTCAAAAAACCAAATTTGCTCCAGGAAAAATATTACCTGACCCCCCCCCCCCAAAAAAAAAGTAATTTTCCCAGAGTTAGGATTAGGGGAGGGCTCTGTTCTTATCTTTCCAGGAGATTTAAAGCATCCATTCAAGGAATCCAGGGACAACTGGACAACGGAAACCTCAGCAGAAAACAGATCAGACACCAAAGAAGACGAGTGGCCCAGATGATCCAGCCTTGCAGACTTCCTCAATAGCAGTTTCCTCAAAAGTCTACAACCACAACAACTCAAAATCTCGCTAAGATTGTTCAGCTTCACAGACTGTTCCAGCCAGAACTCAGTAAAGCTCTGAAGATCAGCTTCTGTCTATGAACTTCTTAGGACATCTAAATAGCTGAGCACAAAAGGACTGAACATCAAATGATTCTATTAACATTTTTAACCATTTTTCCATTCTTATTTGGGCCCCAAACAGGTTCACTATGTCCCAAATCAGCAGGAAGTCATTTTAAGAGAACAACGTCCCATCCCCAGAAGGTGGGGAGGGTGTTCCCCCCCCCTTTGGTTATTTGATGGATAATAGAAAATTTTGTTATTTAGGGGTAAAGACTACAAGCTGTTAAATGGTCTTGTTAAATGGGTTTTGGAGGTTAGACCCAGGGACTTCTCTCTTTTTCTTTTCTGTATCCTTCTTTCTCTCCTATGTAGGAGTGAACAGACTTGAGAAAAATGGGACATAAACATAGTATAGGAAAGATCAAGAAAAAAGGACAGATTATTGAATATGGCCTTATACCTTTGTATATTGATATAAAATTAATATTGTATTTGGCTAAATTGGTATTGATCATTGTATATTAATGCAAAATTAAGATTGTATTGGGCTACATCGGTATTGATCTTTGTATATTGATACAAAATTAAGATTATATTTGGCCACAGTGGTATTGACCCTTGTATATTGATGTAAAATTAAGATTGTATTGGGCTACATCGGTATTGATCTTTGTATACTGATACAAAATTAAGATTATATTTGGCCACATTGGTATTGATCTTTGTATATTGACACAAATTAAGGGTAACGCTTCTTTTTTTTTTTTTTTTTTTTTTTTGGTTTTTCGAGACAGGGTTTCTCTGAATATCTCTGGCTGTCCTGGACTCGCTTTGTAGACCAGGCTGGCCTCGAACTCACAAAGATCCGCCTGCCTCTGCCTCCCAAGTGCTGGGATTAAAGGCGTGCGCCACCACCGCCCGACCTAAGGTTAACGCTTCTTAAAGGTATTGTTCCTAGTAATACTAAAAATGAAATGTAAAGTTTTGGCCTCTTGCTACCAACCATCATAAACTGTTTAGGATAATAAAGAAATGGAAACTAATAGTCATGAAAACGTGTCATTTTGTTAGTTACTATGACAGTCTATCACAGTTATTTTCTAAGCTACTCAGAAATCAAGTTGCTAAGAGACAAGCAATATTTGCTTATCTAAATATAAGAGATAGATAGGGCATCTTCAAAAACCTCAAGAGATCTGCAGAATATGGCATTCAAAGATGTTTTCTTAACTTAAGATTTTTTTGATATTGAGACATGTCAGCTCCTGACAGCACCCCCTATTCTACTCCAAGTAGAAGATGAGCATTGAAGAATCTCCAGTGGGAGATGATTAAATTGGTGGTAAGCCTTTCTCTTGGCAAGAAAAACCCCTTGCTTCAACTATAGACAGACTGCTGTCCAAAAAGGACAAAACTTGGAAGCAGGTAAGTTGACAGCCTAGCTCTGCCAAGACAGGGCAGGTAAGTCCTTCATAATTCCTGCTCTACAATCAATGTCTGTCAGAGAAATGGGTCCAAATGGCTGAAGATTGATGCTGTAATGTATGGAGAGAAAATGGGAACTGTCCGGACAGCCACTGGTATGTCATTTCTTAGTTTTGGAAGCTGCAGGCCCTGCATTTCCTATATAATCAGATATATTTATCCCTCTCAGGTCTCTGAGGTGGTTGAAGAATAGATAACTCGAGTCTCATAGTTAAATTTTGAGTTGTTTAGGAATCAAGAGGGTGTTCTGAATCTAAGAAGATATTTTTAAAATTGTGAGGCAAGTTAGTATGAAAGCTGAGTTAGATATAGAACTTTAAACTCATGGAGATGGTTAGATAGTAGAATGTTAAAGTCAGGTGCCAAATACATATGGACTGGACTTTGGGAATGTATGCTAAGCCATATAACTCTCATAATTGTGGCCTATTTATTTCTGTTGTTTTGTGTTGTATTTATAGTTATAAGAAAAAGAACCATTTGTTGGACTGAAAGGGAGAGTTGTTGGGGGGAAAAAGAAATACCTTAAACTAAAAAAAAAAAAAAGGGAAGAGGATGGGGGGGTTGAGGCAGAAGGGGGGGGAAGTTGTGGGACTGGAGGGGGGAGTAGGGAGGGGATTGTGATTGAGATGCAATTTGAAGAAATAAAAAATAAATTATTAAAAAAAAAGAGTGGAGTTCCCTTAAAGGACGCAAGTGTACTAATGACAATTTGATTTGTTTTTGTCACATCTTTCCCAACAAACTGGAAATAGTTGTTGAACAAACATTAAAGGAATTAACAGAGTGAAAAGACAGAACTAGTTAGGTTAAGTGAGTTGGAGATAATCAAACAGGTGTGATTTACAAATGAAAATCAGTATGAAACTATTTGAATGATAAATTTTTCTTCATTAACTTATATAAAAATTAATAAATAAAATATCTCTGTTCACCTCTATTCTCAAATGATATGAGCCACTGTGTTAAGATAAACTAAGTCAACAAAATGAACTTTTAATGGGAATTTTTAATGAGAGGAGAAAGTAAATAGTCAAAATACAATGAGTCAAGTCACATGACTGCGAGTGAATGAAAAAGCCAACTGCAATCATCCTGATAAACAAGAGGAAAGTATGATAAGCCACACGTTTCATGTTGATGTGAGAAAAGGAAACCCCCAGCTTTCTCAAGGGAGATAGAGCTGGTCCCAGAATCAAACTCAGATAGGAAATTCCCATGTGAGGAAAAGCAGATCACTCAGAGACAGCGGGCGGCATCTTATAATTACAAAGCAAATATAGAAACATCTGAATTGGTGGTACCTGAAAGGGATAAGCAACAACAAACAAGCAAAATTACTCCTGAAAACCCTGATCTGCAGGTTGAACCTTTCTTTGTCATAGTTTGCTTTCTGCACTGTGATAAAGGGGAGGAGGGCATTTATTTAGTTTATACTTCCTGGTCACAATTCATCTTTAAAGAAAGTCAGGGCAGGAACTCAAGCAGAGAGACCAAGGAGAAATGCTACTCCCTGGTGTACTTGCTTCCTGTTCAGCTACCTTTTTTATACCTTTTAGGACTGCCCAGGGGTGGTACTACCCACAGTAGATGAGTCCCTCTCACATCAATTAACAATCAAGGAAATTCCACACAGACATGCCTACAGGACAATCTGATGGAGGCAGTTCCTCTTTCAGATAACTCCATATGACTCCATGTCCTAGTAACAAAACTAACCTGTACAACATAGATCCAGAAATAAGGATACAGAATTAGATGCCAATAAAGGAGATAATCTAATCTTGTATAGATTTTGACAGGATATTCCTTTATGCTTTAAAAAGAATACTGTAATGGTTAAAGTAACAATAGAAGTATTTATAAGCATCCTCTGTGTTTGTGGTTCTGGGATGGGTCCATCATAAATATTGTGCAATTAACATTTACAGTAATGCTATCTAATAAATATAGGCTGAAGTTACTGAGAGAGCACACTCACAAAGGCATAACACTCTCCAGGAAACTTACCACACAGCAAAGCTGATAAGTGTTAGAGCCATGTTAACTACGCTCCCTTTCCACCTCCTGACTCACTTCACTCTTGCTGTGACTCAGTGGACCAAAAGACTCAGCTCCATTGCTCAGAAGGAATTATTGATAGCATGCTTAGAAAAGTGATCATTTCCAGCTTTAAACTCTGGAACTCATTGCCTAAGTTACACCCAGAAGCCATTTCGATTATTTCATACCTGAAGAATCACTTGGAAAAATTATGGACAGGATCAGCTTCCTTGTTAAACTCATCTTTGAAATAATTCTAAAAATTAGAAGAACTCACCAACAGTTTAGGGAAGAAATTAGCTAAGTTGCAATAAATTGATGGCAAAGTTCCATTCAGAAAAGCATTCAGGGTCTTGTCTTAGGGTTTCCATTGTTGTGAAAAGACTCCATGACCGCAGCAACTCTTACAAAGGAAAATATTTAATTTGGGCTGGTTTACACTTCAAAGGTTTGGTCCATTGTCATTCTGGCAGGCAGCATGGCAGCATGCAGGCAGACATCCATGCTGGAGAAGAAGCTGAGACTTCTACATCTAGATCGGCAGGCAGCAGGAAGAGAGAGTGACACTGGGCCTGGCTTGAGCTTCTGAAATCTCAGAGTCCACCCTCAGTGACACACTTCCTCCAACAAGTGCCATACCTCCTAATTGTGCCACTCCCTATGAGCATATGGGGGCCATTTTCATTCAAACCACCACAGTGTCTAACATTTTAATCAATTCTCAGATTAAAAAAATAGAGTTCTCAGATGTCCCCCACTAACATTATACCAGAGAGTAATAGGAAGTGTTGGTCCTCACAGCCAAATTTCCCACCTGAATTGGACCTACTTTTATATGTGGTTCCTCTTACCTTCTTAAAATAAACATATGCCTAACGGAAAACATACAAACTCTATGTTCATGCTTAACTTCTGGCTTTCCTGTTCTGTGTCACCTAAGTGATTCATTAAATCTACTTTTGTTTAGGTTTGTCTCAATAATCTTTATTGATATGGAGATTAGAAGGACAAAGACTTTTCCTTTAAAGTAGAAGTATTTGGTATAGCATAGGTACGGACTGAGGGTTGGAGAGATTTCCCAGTGGCTAAGAGTACTGACTGATCTTCCAGAGGGCTTGGCTTTATTCCAAGCGCCCACATGACAACTCACAACTGTCTGTGACCCCAGTCCCTGGAGCTCCAAGGCTGTCTTGTGGCTTCTACAGGCACCTAGCATATACTTCCGTGCACAGACATATATAAAGTCAAAATGCTCATGAACATAAAATAAAAGTAAATAAATAAAATGGTAAAAAAAAATGTGGAAGAAATTTCTCAGAGGAGGCAATTGTATTTAAGAATGCCTTTTACTGAAAACATGGATCCAGTTTACATATGGATAAATAGTATACACAGAATGATATGGTATCACATTTATGACAAACCTGAGAAACAAAGGAAGACATCTGATGTTTCCTGTAAATGGACCTGTTTACTAAATACTTTCTCGTCATGCTAATTCTAGTTTTCTTGAGAGAGAATTATTGGACTGCCAATCATGCTATTGCATAATATTACAGCCTCAATGATACAAGCAGTCAGTTTTTTCAAGCCAGGCCAATCACATACCACATGCCTAGAGGACCAGGAACCAACTATGAAACTGGAAAATGACCTCAAGAGGACAACAAGACTCTCTTGGAGTCATTCTGAGAGTAAACATTGGTGAAAGATTGTCCTTATTCCACTAGACTGGAGAACAGCCTCATGAGGCTTTCCAGGAGCCACACCTTGAGACAGAAAAATGGTGGATAGTTATACCAGCCTGCAGAGTGAAACAGAAACCAGAAGACAATGCAACCTTGTGCCAGACCTTGCTTGTAGCAACTACAGCATTCCCAGAAAATGGAATCAACATTTTTTTCTCTCCCTCTATTTCATATAAGTGGATCTGGGATTAATCTCTCTCACAGTATTGATTCCATAGATGAACCAAAAATGAACAGGCTCCAAAGTTACCTAATCACAAGTCCCCCAAGTTAGGGGTATCAGTAGTCTTACTCCTTCTTTGTCGCACAATATGATTGCAAACAAACATTTCTATATCAGTTAAATCTCTTCTTATATACCTCTACAGACATACTATTCATACACGCACACCCTAAGTGAAGAATTCAAATGTTACAGATGATAATGGAGCTGTATGACCCCGACTTGGACTCCGACCTCTTCATCCCTCCTCTTCCTCGCCTCACCCTCTCCCAGAGTATAGTAATTTTCTGTTCCTGCATAACTATGCTCTCTTCTGTCTGAAATATGTCACAGCTCATAAGCCTAGCTTTCATGATTATAGGATTTTAATCCACTAGAAAATGTAAACCCTGAACCTATAGGTCTGGTGTTTTCAATTATCAGACTACTGGGTATTGGCACTGTTCAACTCTGAACGCAATTAGGATGTGAAATTACATCCAGTGACCGTGGAGGTTAAATACACTGGTCTTCACATGCAGGCAGCAATGGGGTGGAGATGGCTGGAGGGCTCAGGATGACACCAGGTTCTACTTCACTCCAATATTAACTAAAGAATAAAAAAGGACAAAACATTTCTTGTTCTGTATAGCAAAAATGCCTGCGAACTGCCACCAAGGTATAGTAAACAACTATTGTCTAATAACATATACTAGACATTTTTGAATGCTAAGAAACAAACAGAACAAAAACTCTACTCCCTAAATAAGTTTTGATATTGTTAAATAAAATTATTATCACAAATCAATTCCATGCAGCCCATAGATGCAAAAATAGATGTAAAAGTCCTCCCAACTCTATTCTTTCTCTCCAAATTTAATTACTAACACAGTTTTGATAGATGATTGATAGATAGACAGACAGACAGACAGACATATAGATAGATAGATGATAGATGATGGATAGTTGATAGATAGATGGAAGGATAGATGATAGATAGATAGATAGATAGATAGATAGATAGATAGATAGATAGATAGA
>CAJQZJ010001301.1:1865092-1887815 GCA_907164525.1 Lophiomys imhausi
TCTCTCTCTCTCTCTCTCTCTCTCTCTCTCTCTCTCTCTCTCTCTGTAATACATAGCACACCCAGCAAGGTCAAGTTACACATGCCTTCCCTCTGCTTTGCAGGCAAACTGTTTGTTTTCTCTTTAAGGCCTGAAGATTCTGTGGGCAGGAAGGAGTGGTGATGAGCAGCGTAAGAGAATGATCTTGCATTCTAGTCTGCTAATGTCTGCTTGGGGCTAGAATTCTCCCTGTGGCACTGAGCCAAGAAGAACGAAGCTGCTATAAATGTCTAGGGAAAAGCCTGATAAATAAATTCACAAGAAAGAAAAATACATAATTATAGAAGTAATGAAGTAAAGTTGAAGCTATGGTGACAATACTCTGAACATTTCTCTGTGAGCTTTTTTTTGCAGTAGTGGCAAGAAATGCAGACAATCAAATAACAAAAAAGAACTGCATTTCTTTTTTCCGTTCAAAGAGAAACCCCAGCAAAGGTGCTGAACATGGATGGAAAGAGGCTGGGAGAGGAGAGTCTGTAATTTTTCATGTGCTACAGAGGCACCCTGCAACCACAAAGAACATTCCGCTGATCTTTTATTTCCCCATTTTTTTAAAACTACAATAAGTATGTCCAAAGAAAGTATAATTAGAAATGCCTTCTCTTCATTGAGTTATTTGTCATTTTAAAGCATGAATTAAGTGTACAAAATAATAGATTTTCATTTGGTATTTTCATACATGCATGTAGTGTGTTCTCTAACCGAGGGTCTGGCTCTGCAGAGTCCTTAGACATTTCAGAGCACGTTCTGGAAGACTTGCTGTCAGTCCACTTCTGGCTGGAAGGGAACTTTTCTGTCACCTTTGTGAAGGGCCTGGCTGGTCTCTGATGGGCAACATTATTTCCTATTTCCTTGCTATTGCTCTTCAACCAGGTCTCAAAGAAGTCCCTAACAGATGCTTCTCCCACAGTTTCCACACATTCTAAATTTAGCTTTCTATGGAACATGCCTCATGGATGTTCTGATGTTGTCTTTTCTCTGAAAGTATCATGCAAATGAGGGGATATTCTAAGCAACTGGCTGCTGTGATACCACACTTTCAGCTCTGCTTCGTGCAGATGGCTGTGTTTTCAAAGAATGAAGAATGCGTGTCTGCCTGAACAAGGTCAGCACTGTTTCAGAAAACAGAATTACCCTGGGATGCTGAGATCAGTCCCCAGAGTGCACAAGGAACCGCTTAGATACCCTACCCTCCACCTGGAAACTAAGCCTTGGAGGCATTCATAGACTCCTTCTCCCTAAAAAAAAATGGTTCCAAATAATTGTCCAGTGTGGAACAAATGCACAAAATTGGAGAGTCTGTTGAAAGGAAGGGAGTAAATGCAAACTGGCATCTCATCTATTGATGGGAAGCAGCAGGGTCCAGAAGAGTACAGGACCAGCCCCTTCCATTAAGTAATATAAATCTCAACAAGTGAACTCAGCCATCCGAATTGCTTCTTCTCCATCATAAATGTGAGAACGACGATGTATGCTATGTTTGGGCATGAGTGAAAGGAACATGAGTTTCCCAAACTCTGGGGTGTTATCCCAACAGTAGGACCTATTACACAGTCATAGATATTGCCCTGCTGAGGATCACCAGGGATGCCAGCAATGAGCCCCTGGCAGGTTTATCAACACAACATCTACAGACATCGGGGACATTAACCAACACTTCAATAGCTGTGCTGTGAATGCCCGCATGTAGGGTGTGCTAGGAGAGGAGATGTGCTAAGGGAGAGAGATTGTGCCTATGATCCCATGGTATCTCATAGTATTTTTTAAATGCTAAAACTTTTAGACATGGCAGAAATGCATCATACAATAATCACGGCCCAAAATTGTATACACCCGACATAGCATATTTTACTCTCCCTACCTTATATTACCTCAGCGATCCTAGGACCACTGATCCCAAGACAAGGAAAGCATTCATATGGGGGAGAATCTAGAAATGTTCTTTCCCACCCATGATGCTGAAAATGCAATATATTCCTTTGGAATGAGCCATGTGAATTTGCTTTTTTTTTAAAAGTGAGTTGGATACCCTCAAATATTGGCAGTTTCACATAGCTTAGCCTGGCCAGACACTGAACTAGATAGAACTCACCGCCTAATGCTTGTTAAAACTTGTTCCACAAAATGTATTTGATTGCATCTTTTCCTCCAATTTAGTAAGTTCTTGCACCTTTTAAATGACCACAAACTTGTACATCCAAAACACAGTATCTCAAAGGAAATAGCATAGTAAATACCGATTAAACAAAAAACAGAACAGCTAACTGCTTCCCATTTTTCAATACTGGGGCTTTATGCACTTTCTTAAGGAGAGCCACTGTTTTTACTTTAATTTCCCTTTTCTTTTTCTGTTTAAATAATGGAACTCTACTTCAGTATTAGGATTCTTAGAAGAAACACAACTAAAAGAATATGAAATGTATTTTAAGGATTGACTAATGTTGACATGTAAGTTAGGAAATTCAAAATTTACAAGGGAAGCCCAAAATTTACAAGGTCAAGCCCAAACATTCTCTGCTGGCAGAATTCTCTCAGTCTCAGAAGAGCTTTGTCTTCTGCCCTGCCAAGGTCTTTGGCTGACTAACAGATGCCCATACATACCATAGATAATAATCTACTTCCTTTAAGTATTAATCTTACCTAAATGTTAATCTCAAAAGCTTCACAGGAACATCAAGAATACATGTAAACAAATATATTGGTACAGGCTGCTCTTGTAGAAGACCTGGGTTCAATTACCAACACCCACAACTGTCTTTTATTCCAGTTCCAGGAGACCCAGTGCCCTTTCCTGGTCTCTAAAGGCATAGACATTTACATTCATTCAGGCAACACACACACAGAGACACAGATAATAAATCAGTAAAGTTTAAAGAAATAAAAAACCTATCTCCTGTTCCTGTTGAATCCACATTTTATATTTACTTTGCCAAAGTAAAAATTTTCCCAAAGGTCTTTTATGCCCTTGAGCAAGGTGTCAGGGGATGCCAAGAGTCACAGGTAGGTTCCCCTTTCTTGTAGTATTTTTGAGGGAGGCCCAGTTCCATCTCCCTAAAAGCATGATGTGACATCTTACCTTGAAAATTCAAATTCAGTTTTTAATTTTATCAGATATCTCGAGATGAATCTTTCTTACATAACCAACCTTGAAAACCACTGATACATTGAAAACAAAACCGCATAGCCTCTTCCTGTCAAGAAAACTAATGAAGAGTTTGCTGTGTTGAACTACTTACAAAAGACTGAGAAAATGGGCCAAGACTCACTGAATGACTTTTTTGTTTTTGTTATTTTGTTTTCTTTATTTATTTTTTATTTTTTCAGGTTACATCTCAATCTCAATCCCCTCCCAACTCCCCCCTCTGGTCCCACCCTCCCACCCTCTCACCCCTCAACTCCCCATATCCACTTCCTTTTTTTTTTTTAAGTTTAAGGTTGAGTTACTTTTTAATCCATCAATCATCCTTCTGCACAAACCTCTAAACTCTGTCACTTAGATTTTATTTGCTCAACTGTTCTTTATAGGGCCCATTGAGAGACAGACAACATATACTAACAAAGAAAACTCACTTTGTAGTTCACTCCCGTTCACCCAGCAGCTCACAGGGGCGTTTAGGGTGTCCAGGCTTTGCCTGAGAATAACTGCAAAGCCTTCTGGGAACAGAGAGGAGGATGAAGGCAAACTGAACTTTCTATAGCAATATCCCACTTTGAGGACTTAAGTCAGTGTTCAATCTCACTGGGATACCCCACCCACTGGCTTTTTAAAATTAAATTTGTCAGATACAATTCACCTAATCTTATATATAGTATTCTTATTAAGGTATTGCCATGTAAAATATGTTATCATTATATAACTATTACAAGGGCTAAAGTTTAGGAAAACAGAGTAATTAGCATCATTTATAGGTCTGTGGAAAAGGAGTCCAGCATGATAGTGGGAGAGATGTAACAAACGTGACTGCAAACCCACGAGATGGATTCAGAAATATTTCAGTGTGAAATCCACATTCTTTCTAGCCATGCATTTCCCAGGGTCTCTATCCAGACCTCAGTGGCTTTTATCTTCCCTCCCTAGAGAAGGAGGAGACACAGAGGACATTTGCCTTTCCCCCTGGTATTCTTACAAGACTGACCTAACAAACACACAAGCAGCTAAGGAGCCAGAGCTTCAAGTATTTTCCTCATCAAGAACATCATGAAATAAAACACATGCATCAGAATATTAACCTGATATATAGTCTTATCTCTGACCTTTCATTTCACTTTCCCAACAGATAAGAAAGGCTTCCGTCTCAAGATCCATTTCCTATGCTTCATCTGTATTCCTGACAGCTGAGCACATAGGATCGAGTAAGTGAATAAGTAATGATCTATTCTTATTCTTCTTATTATTATTATTCACTTTTTTAAAATTTCCAGGGTAAGCAGATTGAAATGAAAGAGGGAAGGAAAAAGTAACGTTAATTCAATATGTTACTGGGATTTTTTTTTTTTTTTTTTTTTTTTTTTTGGTTTTTTCGAGACAGGGTTTCTCTGAATATCTCTGGCTGTCCTGGACTCACTTTGTAGACCAGGCTGGCCTCGAACTCGCAAAGATCCGCCTGCCTCTGCCTCCCAAGTGCTGGGATTAAAGGCGTGCGCCACCACTGCCCGGCTGTTACTGGGATTTTTACCAAAGCAGGAAAACAAATTAATCACACGGCCTATTATTTCCTGAAGACTTTACTGTAGCTCCGTTTCCTAGGGAATCAGCAATAATGGCTGCTACCCAGGTCAAAGAAATGAATACAGACAGAAATCAAAATTTTCACAAGGAGGGGCTAGAAAGATGGCTCAACAGTTCAAGGCACTTGCTGCTCTTACAGGGGAATCATATTTAGCTCCTAGTACCAACATGGAGGCTCACAACTGAGGATAGCTCCACGTGTAGATGATTAGATGCCATCTTCTGTCCTGTGTGTACTGGATACACAGATGGTACACATATAACATACATGCAGGGACATGCATCTATAATAAAATAAATCTTTAAAAAGGAAGATTTTCACAAGTGAGATTAGAGGTACATGGTATGCCAACCCTGTTCTTTGTCTTCCTATGTGATTCCCTAGAAGGAACTAGTTAGTCTGTAATACATCTTTCCACTGTGACTCTTAGAGTCATTCTTTTCCTGGACTTGGGCCATAGCTGATTCACTAGGCCAAATACTTCATCCAAAGCATCTAGCCAGGCTTAAAACCAAGAGTCTCTCTGTAAAGCTCAGCACTAATAACTCTAGGTTCAATATTCCATGGTTTAGCAGATGGTCCACCATGTGTTTTAATAAGCAAAGGAAGATGGTCCCCAAAGAAAGTAAAGCCATTTGAGCAGGCATCAAAGAACTGAAAATCCCAATGTCTATGTCCAGATCCTTTCTGAAGCTGGACTACCTTCCTGATTCTAGGATCCATTCTTGCATTCTTACAAATAAATCATGACTGTTAATTAAATCTCTGTGAATTAATTTCTGCTCCCTTCGGCCCAGCCCCCGTGTTAATACTCTGAAGGCTTATTTTGGTGGTGGGAGGTGAGGAATCACACTGCAGTCTTCCTGGTCAGATGCATTCATAATAGAAGTTCTCTCTTTCCAGTGGAGCCTTCTGAGCTGACTCTGGTATCTGGTTTGGCAATTATGCTTACACCCAACCATGACCATCACCTTCTTGCAGGGAGTCGGTGAAGCCCTACATGAGTGACCTTCTGAGAGGGTGTGGACTGTTTGACAGAGGCAGCCATGCCAAGGATCAAAGCCTTTCCCCTTTGCCTTTCCTAGGCTGGGAAAGGCAAAACCTTCTTTAGGCCCAAGTATGAGTGTTTACAAACGACTGACCACTGTGGGCTAAAATAGCAGCTGCAGCGTCCTTCCCCCAGACGTGCTACACAGAAGAAACACTTTGAGGTTCTCGGTTGCTAAGGTGGGTTGGTGCCGCTCCATCAGTGTGCCCACAGCCTACCTGCACTGTGTCTGTCCTTTCTTTATTTCCTCGATGCCCTTGGCCACACTCCCAGGACCAAGCTGTGGGGGATGAGCTATCTTCTGACTACCGAAAGCTGAAACGCATTAATCCTGAATGGGGGTGGGGGAAAGTAGAGAGCATTCTCTTTCCTAGAACCTAGCAGATGCGCAGCTGGCCTCTGAGACTTGTATTTTTTAATAGGCCATAAAAGGATATCATCCCCATTGATGGGCTCACACATACTCCTGGGGGAGGAGCTGCACCTCATGAATATGTAAGAGGAAAACTAGCATAAGAAATGTTTCTCTCCCATGCTTGCTGACTTTTTAATTTTATTTTTATTCCCATTTTCCTTTTTAATCTTCTCATGCATAGCAACAATCCTCACTGGTTCATTATCTATTTCTGCATCTTTAACACAAGTTCATTTCCATTTTCTCTGCTGATCCCGTGGCTCTTCCTTGATCTCCCAATGCATCCACATATACATCTGTAATACCATATTCTAAACACATCATTTGGTGTGCATTTTTTGCCTCTCTGTCCTGTGATCACCAGGCTACATATTGAGAGAGGTTATAAAATACTGCTATAACTCCAGTGCCTAAATCATGTAACCGCATACAGATCCATGCAACAAATCTCCTACTACACACCGTGGGCTTCTGTTTCCTTGGTTAACTGGGGCTGATTGGGGAATTAATAGACTACATACACAATGAAGCCTGAAGTTAGGGGCCAAAGTTTATTGTCCTCCGGTATTCATTCAGTGATTTTACAAATGGCCACACAGGCCAGTAGTAGCCTTAGTACCTTTCAGCACATCTAACCAACACACCATGTTTTTCCAAGTTGTTCAAGAAAAATCATGGTTTGCTAGGACAAACTAAAGGATACTCTTAATTCAAACCTTCATTCTATGATCTTCTCTCTTTGGAAAGTTTTGGGACTTCACTTTAATTAGCATTTTCCCCTTTATACTACATTACATTTTGTGACATGACATTTGTTAATCTAGCCAAAAACTTCAGTCATTAATGCCAATAAAACTTGTTATAGTAACTTTAATAAGGCAGTATACAATTTCTAAAACTGTTTTTTAGTGTTTAATATCAAAATTGTTTTTATCCTATTTGCCAGGTTTGTCATATAGTCTTCCATAAGCGTTGCTTAAGTGCCAGGGGTGTGACTTAGTGGTGTGTGCCTTGTGTGTATAGGCCCTGGTTTCAAATCTCAATACCAAAATAAGACACTTCATCCAGCACAAGGGTAAGCCTGTTGCTCTGGAATGTTCTCTCTTTTACAAATTGTCTGTGTTCTTCACTTCACAAATCCATGAGTCAATTCCACAATGAAATTTCCCACCTTCAAAGCTTCTGTCCTGGATGTGACTGTAAATTTTATTTCATGAGCTTTTGTGTGTGTGTGTGGTGTATGTGTATGTACATGCTCACATGTGTGCATGAGTGTGGTGATATGTAGAGGTCAGAGGTCGGTGTAGCTGTCTTATTCAGTTACTCTCCACCTTATTTTTTCAGACAAGGTTTCTCACTAAACCTGGGGTTTAGAGATTTAGTCAGACGGGCTGGACAGCAAACTCAGAGAACCTGGTGCCTCTGTCCCCACCAGTTCTGGTAACTCAAGCATGATCACCATGCTTGGCTTCCTAGTTGGCTCCAAGGTCTGAACTTATATCTTCACACTTCCTTGTTTAAATAGGATTTTTAGTTTTTTTCCATTTTTCACCTGTTGAGTTTTCTCAGCTTCCTGGGAAAAAAAAATTATTCATCTGTTCCCATGGCTGACGTTCTGAGGTAATACTCACTCCTATGCCATGCCTGTTATTATTTGTTGTGGAACATAGCTATTGTTAATGTCATTGATCAGATCTCGCATTTCATATTCACATTGTAAAGCATATTGAATGCTGGGCTTCCATCTCAGCATGTGCTCTATTTATTCAAAGGGGACTGCCTTGACAGCACCGCTTTGTTCCTCATGATATAAACTAAATTTCTCCCCAGACTGTTATTCTTACAAACACAGAAAGCTCCATGTTCTTAAATAGAGTTTTCATCATATGTTTTGAAGAGGATGTGCATTTATGGATCTTTTATTTTTCACAAACTACACCTTCCAACTGGGATTCTACGCAAGAGACTGTAAGCCTAAGTTCATCTTCCATCTTGAACAGTTGTTTTATTTTTACATTCATTTTAACTGTCTGAACTAAAATGACATGGAGTTTCTCTTTGCTTTAACCACACGGGCTGCTTTTATTTGTCTCTTACTTCCCTTTCTGTCATTTGGTCATACTCTGGCTTGGATGTATTTCCCTTAACAACTTGCCTTACCCATCCCCCTCAATCCCCTGTATAAAGTAAAAGCCTAATTCCGATTGTTCCTTTTTCTTCCATGGTCCTTTTTTTTTTCTGCCTCCATCTCTAATAGTCCTGACAGTTTACATCTTCTGTCATCCAGCTTGCCTACTTGGCTTAGTTTTGAAAAAAGGGAGTCAGGAAACAAACATACTGGGGTTGAGCGCAGAGGTAGATAGAGCGAGCGCCTGGTGTTTTTACACTGCTGCACAGAAGGTGGAGAGAGAAGCTAAGAATATTTCTGTCTCTAGTTCTGGCCAAGTTTTAAATAAAATTTTTTTTAAAGGAGTGTCTTGTGGACATAAAGGCTAAGAATTGAGATGATAAGGTCAGGCTCAAAACCAGCTAACATGTGACACATGCTTTTAGTTACAGCCTGATGTGTGAGCATCCTGCTTCCTGTTAACCATCTCTGGAGCACCACCTACACTGTGTTTACAAAGAGAGATCTTTGTGAACTGCCCTTCTCCTGCTTAGGATACTTCAGTGATGCTGAGGCCACAGGGGGCCCCAGCTCTGCTCACGTCTCTCACTGTCTGACCGCTACTCATTCTGCCTCATACTTTCATTATCCTGTATCTCTGCATGTACACATATGTATGCACGTGTATCTGTGTGCATGTTTCTGTAGGCATGTGTAGGTATAGGTGAGTAAGCTGAGCCAGATTTCAAGCAAAATGAAAGTCCAAATGCTATCAGAAGAGGTAAAAAGCAAAAAAGATCTGGAAATGGATGAAGGTAGGTATTAAAATTAGATAGGTCAATGAGTCGGTGAAAGCATGTTGGTCAGAATCAAAGAGGAAGGCACCAAGCAGGAGCCCTGAACACTACCCTGTTCACAATGGCCATGCTAGCAGATTATTATTGAAATAAAGGTTCATACATGCACGTCCCCCATGTCCCTTCCCTGGGGAATAGGTTTCAAGACCACACTCCTTTTGCCACATGGCATGATTACTGAGGAGAGTGGTGGGCCAAAGCTGTTATTTGTCCATTCCTGCCTCTCATATTGGGTGTTGGAAGGAACAGTTGTCTTCCAGGATAATGAAGATGGTTTCTAGATACCTTCTTGACTCTCAGAGCTAGATGGAGAGTAAAGGTGAACACAGATTTCTAAGAAAAGGTTCAGTGGGAGGCAGTGACCGTGGAAAGCCCTGTTTTTAAACAGTATGGCAGTTTATTCTCCAGGTTTTGGCTGGGACAGTCTTTTGCATTTGTATTGAGAACATCAAGTTCTTCCATTCAGATTGCTTCCCTGACCCCAAGGACCTTCAGAAATTAGCAGTGGATTGCCTGTTGACAGAAAGGAGTATCTGAGAGACCATCTTAAATAACCATGGTTTCTCCAAGTATCTCCCAGATGTTGGAGTTACAGACAAGCTTTGGAGTATAATAAAATAATAGCGAAAGGTTGCTTCAGGTTTTCCACAATGGGGGGTGCTTTAAATCCTTATACATAGACATAGTACATGGTGAAATACGTTTTGCAAGGGTTATATGCAGAAGAGGCCAGGATTCCACTAACAGGTTCCATAAATGCTCAAGATGAGAGTAAGGAAAACAGAGTAGATGGCTCATGACAATGGAGAGTTTAAAGAGCACATTTTAGACATATGTTGCAAAATGGTGTTTGGAATCAGAGGTTGGGTTTATATCAACTGTGGCAGCAGGGATCTCCCAGATAAACACGGCAGAGGCAACTGCTACATGCTTTTGAACTGTCATGTTGGCGAGGGTATCAATCATCATTGTAGCCATGGGAGGGAATGTAGAGGAATTTTAGTTCAGCAACATGGCTGCTCTGGCAGGGGATCACATCCAAAGACCTTCTAGGTCTGTGTGATCTGGTTGGAATACAGACAGTCTCTCGATTACAGTGTGATCTGGCTGGAATACAGACATGTCCTTACATGATAGTACACACTTTGATCCCTAATAAAGAAGGTAAGATTAGTTTATAGCAGGAAGCAGCCATGTTTAAAAGTGCCATCTAATTGAGGGGCAGACAAAGTAAAGAATCAGAGAAAAATCTGACAGAATGACTCAGAGAGAGGATACGCCCAACTCTCATGAGAACAAGACAGGGAAGAGGCTACTTAGGAGCAGTTCAAGGAAAGAGAGGAGGGAATTTATACTGAGAGTTTCTTACCAGGACAGTTTTACAGAGTCAGTTTCAGAGAGAACAAGCTAGACACAGGTGAAGACAGAATGAGCCAGAGAATGATAAGGAGCCAGAAGATTAAAACGGATTGCCAGAATTAGTTTGAGGCCAAGCATAGCAATTCAATCAGAACCCAAGAGAAGTCAGTTTGAATCAATCAGCTTGGAGAGGAGTTTGGGTCAGAATAGCTGAGTTGAAACAGCTGGTGAGAGTTCAGAAAGAGCTGGAAAGGCTTGGGAACGGCTTTCATCTCATCCTCTCATCAGAGAACATAAAAATACCATTTACAAGGAAGGTAGGCTCATGACCAAATCCATCATAAAGGCTGGTTGATTTATATAAAGAGATCTTGTTATTACAGTAAGAACTACCAGAGTCCCTATAGTCATGTTCTGGGTCATGAATGGCTTTAGAAAAAGATTTTATTCATTTTGTTTTATAGGTGTCAATGTTCTGCCTGCAAATATGCCTGTGTACCAAGTGTGTGCTTTGTGCCCATGGTGGTAAGAAGAGGGGGTCAGATGCCCTAGAATTGGAGTTACAGACAGTTGTGAGCTGCTCTGTGGGTGTTGGGAACCAAACCCAGGTCCTCTGC
This sequence comes from Lophiomys imhausi, assembly GCA_907164525.1. Taxonomy (NCBI): domain Eukaryota; kingdom Metazoa; phylum Chordata; class Mammalia; order Rodentia; family Muridae; genus Lophiomys; species Lophiomys imhausi. Next base: position 1,876,265 of record CAJQZJ010001301.1, read on the forward strand.
AAGAATAGCCAGTGCTGTTACCACAGAACTATCTCTCCACCTGCATCTTGAACAGCTTTTAAAGACAGTCTGTTTAGTAGGTGGCAATAAGGCAGAACTACTATGTTGTGTTTCCTGTTTATGCAAATAACTAACAAATGGTTAATCAGACCCAACCTTTCTCTTTCTGTATTTAATATCTTTTGGAGGTTCTCCTTGAGTGAGTCTGAATTTTAGCACATGATCAGCATCCCTCAGCTGCCTGTACCTAACCTTTAAAATGGCAGATTCGGTGTCTGCTAAATGGATTCCCAGACACAAGGCACAGCTTTGAAATTTGGTGCATCTTTCAAAGTTTGAGGTGTCTGTCAACCCTTAACATCCTGGATTATGAGACAAAGTGGGCAACTATCTGTGTCAGTCACTGAGCTAATATGCAATGTGATGCTGGAAGATTGCAGAACTGCTCAAGGGTTGAGAAACACTATCCTATATAGTCATACATGACAGACCGCCTAAGTGGTTTTCCTAAACTTTGGGGAAATTAATTTAGCTCAGAACTGAATTTAGCTTCTCTTTGGGCACAAAACTATTGCCACTGCATTACTGCTTGTTGATGGAACCTTCAAGGTGAGCCAAAATCAGGCAGACTGTGGGCATCATTCAGGAACAGAAGTTCACTCACTGGAGTCTTATATAATGGTCTGCGGTGAGTGTTGGAGGTTGCCTGGCAGCTGTGTGCCAGGATGTCATTCAGAGCCCTGGAGTGACAACATCTTTGCCCTCTCAGCATGAGGCTTCCAACACTGCTCTAATCAGCCAGGAGGAAGGATGCAGAGATAGTGGAGGCTGTTTCTATCTTCAGAACCACAGACCAGCAGCAAAAATCACCTCTATGTAGTTTCACTAACAAGAACTTAAGTCTCCTGGACCACGACAAAGTGTAAGAAGGATAGAAAATTGATTTTTATTTTGGTAGCTTTATATCCATTTTGACCCTATGGCTATGGAACAATTAGATGAGTGGGTTTGGTGGCAGTTAAGCCTAGCAGTTGCCACCACAAATGGAGACAGGTAGGAAGTCTCAGTCCATACTAGTGTTTTCCAGGGCCAATACACTTCATGTTGGTCTCAGCTTTGGCAGTGGCAAAGTTTAATCCGTTAGCATCATCAGGGAAGTTTTTTCTCGTCATTTAGCACAGATTATATCCAGATCTACTGTCAAATTCAATTAAGGGTATATGTATGGGTATTTTTATTCAGCTAGATGTGTGTCTGTTGACTGCTGCATGAAAATATAGACATCACAAAAAAATAGCTAACTTCCAGTTATCTCAGAACACAGAAGAAGACAGCTTAATGATTTGGACTTTGCAAGGAGCAGAAGTGAGCTGTGATAGTCGATTTCGAGCAATGGCAGGCAGTAACGGCACTGAGGACACACTGGAGGTGCCAAACAAGGGTCAGTTAGGGGAGTCCCACCATTTTCCAGCTTCTGCACAGTGAGACCAGCACCCATGGGTTAGGGAGATGAGATTGAAGGTGACATTCAGAACTATTGGCAGGTCTCTAAATGTATCCACAGCCATCTCAAGCCTCCTGGGTTTATTTATCTAAGCTGTCCTCTCTAGGTGGGGAGTGAGTACTGCCTCTTTCCCAAGAAGACACCTTCCATACCATATCTTCTATACCTTGTCGAATTCTTGACCACAAACATTATTTCCTCTATTGGACTATGAGCCCCTGAGAGAAAAGTCATTTTGTCTATTATTGTTGTTCATGCTGCTCAACATATGATAGCTATATCATAAATACATATACATAAATATATGAATGTGGTATTTTAAAAGGTAAGCCTATGCTTAGGAACAAAGAACAGGAAGAAGCTGGGGGGGGCGGTTAGGGAATGTTCTTCCACAGTGGTAGCTTACTTTAGGGTCCTTAACGAAGGGCTCTCCTGGCAGAATTGGAGAACCAGCAGGTCAAAGTCAGACACAGGTGTGTATAAGAGAGGTAATAAGAAACAATTCAAATGATCTGGCATTGTCAGTGGGACCGTTTCCTCTTCTGTCCCAAGCACCTAAAGTGAAAACAGGTTTTTGTGTAAGCAGCCAGCTCTTGTTGCAGATATGTGATCCTCGAGGGGTTATCCAGGGAATTCAACCATTCTCATTCTTCACCATAACTGAATATTCTCTAGTCAAGACTACATCTTGCTTGTAGAATGAATATGCGGTAGGTACTGAGATGAGATAGGATCTTCTGCTTTTAAATGAAAATATACAAGCCTTCAGGCTACTTCATTCTCCCAAGTCTCAGCCTACACCAACCTGTAAAGATACATTTCTCCCATCTTGCTTTTTCTAGAAGCCAATATTCTAGTAAGTGTAGCAGATGGATACTAAGTTCTAGAACTCCTGATCCAGTTTGATCCATTCATTCACTTTTCAGCAGAACACCAACACCACGTGCGGGGGGGGGGGGTTCTTTAAAGTCTAATTTTTTTTTTAACCAGTGCTTCAAGGTCAAACCTTTAAATAACTTATCAATACATCTCTGAGTATTTCTACAGATCTGCCTAACTTCCTAGCATCTGTTATTCTTTCCCAACGCACATGCTGTGTGACACTGTCTCTACCATTGTGGCAAGAGGTGTTTTGCAAATGGCCTTACTTTATGAAAGCAGAAAGCAAAAAGATTCTTTTGTGGTTTGGAAGCCCTCAGACTGAGTTTACATCATCACTTCCGGTATGCAGTACATAAACAAGCAAGCAGTTGTCGCAAGGCTTACAAATGGCCTACCTGCCATTTCAAGGTGCTGCGCACACTGTTTTGTGCCCACCTGTGTGTGTGTTTTATGGTCTGAAAAGTCACCTAATTGAAAAGTCATCCAATAGGAGCTGCGCGTTCACCTATTCATTCATGGAGATGTTGGCGTACGTTCATCCGAGATGGCTTTGTGTCCTCCAGAGGCTCAGCACGTTCATCTATCCATCGTTTTATAGGCATTTGGAGCATCCTCGGCCTGCTGCCGGGGCAGTTTGGATGTGCTACTGTCCCGACAGAAGTGGCAGTGCTCTCCTTGCTCCTGAGAAGCTAATGGTGCCCAGGGTGCCCCACAGTGCAGCCACAGACAAAATGCTGCCCAGCTACTGTCATTGGAAAGGGGTGAAAGACCATTATAAAGCTTCCCTCCCTCCACTGCATCTTGCTACTACCTCCCACTCTTACTTCAAAGAAACTGCTGGGCTTTTACGACTTGCCCTTCTGCCTCATGGCTGCCACAGAAAGGTCTTCCATCTGATCCATTCTCTTGTGCTCTCTTCTCTGCCAGGAGACAAGGGAACATGGTAGTGGGGACAAACTGTCCATACAGCATTCTGTACATTTGGCCTACAAACTATCATAACCATTGATCAGCAAGGAAACTCAAGCCTTCCTTAGATCCATGGGAGATTTGTTCCAGTATCTGAGTACACACCAAACTCTGAGGATAGGCAAATCCCTTATATAAAATAGCATGTAACCCAGGCACATCTTCCCATATGCTGTAAATAATCCCTAGATTGCTTCTAAGAACAGTACAACATAGGTGGTACGTAAACACTTACTGTGGCATATTGTTGAGAAAATAAAGGAAGAACTCTATACACATTGAGTTTAGATACTTCACAAATATTTTTTCCCACGTTCAATTCACTTGATCCATAGATGTGGTGATACCAAGACACATGGAGGGTTGAATAGACTGTTGAAATTAAGATAAATCATCCAAACTATATAAATCCACAATGAACCCAGTTTCAAACGCTGAGTCCTTTCTTATTATGCAACAGTTACATGAACATAGTCACCCCAACTTAGTCATAGCAGCTTTCCAGGTGTTTATAGTCACGAGTAGCTATTTTTTGTAAAATCAGTCTAATTTCACTTTTTCTTTATTGTCGGAATTGTGGCTATGTCTTCATGCGACATCTTTTTTTTCCTTTAATTCACAGTTTAAAATAGCAATAAAATAACATTAAGTTCAAGCCAAGATGGCAGGTTTTCAGGTCATGGGTTTCCGCAGTACTCATTGATCTCACTAGAATTTATCTGCAGACTAAAGGCAACTCAAGAATGCTGACATTGCCTGTGTGGTTCCCAGGATGTGGATGGGTTGTTCAATAAGTGAGCTGGCTTCCTTTCTGATGAAGGAGGGTCAAGACAGGAATCTGTGCACACTCTAGCTCTCTCAGCTCTTTCAATCTGGACACTGGTGAAATGGGCAACATTAGAGATGAACGTTAGAGAACACAGAAACACAGAAGTGGATTTCTTCTAGAAACTAAATGATAAGTGCCTGGAGGAACACATAAGACCAACATTTTGTCAAATTTATTATCATACTTTCCTAAAACAAGTTTACTGAGTTCAGACTTACGGGAATCACTAGCTGGGAGATACAGTTACCATGATATCCTGGCTAGCCAGGATTAGGATTCTAAGGGTCCTCTGTTCATAGTGAAGAGAAGCTGACCACCTGAGTGTATGTGCTGTGAACTATGTTACCTAGGAGTCACTACTGAATGGAAGGGAAGGTAAATGTTTTGATGCAAGGGTGTTTTGAAACTGCAATTTAATTATCAATAGTATTTATTAATAAGTATAAACTGTAAGATTAAGCCGGCAGAGCAGCCAGCAGCTTGACAGAGCAGCCAGTGGCCTGGCAGGATATCAGTCTATGGGCCTAGCCCACCTTAACCAGCGCCTAATTCATCAAGAGAAAAGAGCCCCAGACCAAGGTTGGCCTACACCACCTGTAACCTAAACTCTGTTAAGTAATATAAATTGTTAAATTAGGCCAGTAGAATTACCGGTGGCTTAGTGGGAGATTCGCTGGAGTTCGACAGGAGTCTGGGAGTCAGATGGCCCTGGATTGCTTGGACTGACAGCCTATAAGCTGCCATGGTCCTTTCCTCAATAATTAAATACACCAAGACCTTTTAACATTTCAATGCTTAACCCTTAGCAGGGCAGATTCTCAATTAGCTACTCTAAGTTAACCAGGATCCCAAGCTGCCATGTGCCTGTGATTACCTTCCAACGTTCTCAAATATGTCTACCTGCTTCCATGTCTCCTGGTGGAATGAGCTAATCCTCTGTGTAAAACACAGGGTTCCTCTTCTAATCTCAGGAAGTCCTGCCTCCTATACTCTTTCTGCCCAGCTAATTGGCCATCAGTGACTTTTATTAACCAATCAAGAGAATGCCTCAGAAGGGGCGGTAACCAGATCTCAGCATTGAAATCAGCCTATCAGAAGCAATGATATTAGACCTTCCCCAACAGTGTTCTAAAGGAAAAGGTTGGAATTAAGGAGGGAACAGACAAGCATAATGGAAGATAATGCTGCCGTGGGTCTCCTCTTAGAGTGGGAGAGGTTGTTGGGGATCCATGGCATCATCTGTAAGGACAGAAGCCAAAGGCATTATATACAGGAGACTATGCAGCCCTGAGCATAAGCTGCACTGGGTTGAGGCTAACGGACTCACATTCTTAGCAGAGCCAGAAAGAACATGTTCCCCATTTTATCACCAAAGCATAGCAGCGCCTTGCAGGGTTATGGAAGAGAACTGTGTGGTGATGGTACCCAGGCAGGAAAGGGGGGGGTGCTTATGAAAAACTGCCAGCCAAGGCCATCATAACTTCCATGTGGAGTCCTGAGACAGGCATATGAAGTTTTCACAGACTCCTAGAAAAGGTTGGTAAGAGAAACGTGCCCAGAACTTGAAATGTCTTCCATTCCAGAAACTGACAGGGTACTCTCTATATTCAGTGTAGTGGCTGTCTGTGAGACCTGTGATATTCCAGTCAAATGCATCAGACAGTGAGGCGGGCACTTAATAGGAGGAATGCAACTGCAACAAAATAACTAAACAAAAGGAATGAATGTGTAAGGACTTGGAAATGGAGTGCTGACCTAACTCCCAACCAAGCAACCTTAAGAGGGATACAGGTCATTCTGCTCAGTTTTCTCAGACATTTGTGCCCACTGCTCCTTTTGTCTTGAAGTCAAGCTGACCATTCATATTACACACTGAAGGTATGTTTGTTAAAGGCCACCTCTAGCAGAGGTCAGTGAGTAACCAGCACTCTTCCTTCCTTCTCTTATCTAGGGCTTTCCCTCGTTCAATCATGTAACTCTTGCTCAGGGCATCCCTGGAAAACAGAGAGCACATCTCTGCCCTTCCTAGGATAGTCTTTCAAAGATATTTCTTGTAGTAACCTGGGCAGAAGGTGGTATAAGGCACGCAAAACATCTACAAACTTGAATGGGGCTTCCTTGGAGACACCTGGCAATGCTGCTTTTCACAACTGAGTTCCAAATCACCTTAAGGAGTGACAGAAGGGATGGCATCCCAAAACACCAGATCACCCTGATAATGCTCAAGGGCCTCTAGGTCTCCTTGGAATTTCCAAAGCAATGTGGAATGGCAAGGTTAAGCATAAATGTTCTTTTTATTTCCTTAGATATGTGGATGAGATGAGAGCCATTCCCAAGCCTTTCTAGCTCTTATATTTATTTACTTTAATTTATTTACTTTTATTTCATGTATATTACAGGAGTCACAGACAGTGTGAGCTGCCATGTGGATGCTGAGAATTGAACCTGGGTCCTCTGGAAGAGCAGTCAGTGCTCTGAACCACTGACCCACCTCTACCTCTTTCTGAACTCTCATCAGCTCATTCAACTCAGCTGTTCTGACACAAACTCCTCTCCAAGCTGACTGAAATCAAACTGACTTCTCTTGGCTTCTGAGTGAATTACTGTGTCTGGCCTCAAACTAATTCTGGCAATGTGTTCTAATCTTCTGGCTCATTCTGTTTTCACCTGTATCTAGCTTGTTCTTTCTGCAACTTGTCTCTATAAAACTGTCCTGGGTTCAAAAAAAAAAAAATTCTTGGTAAAAACCTCTGCTAAAAACAAAAAACAAACAAAAACCTCTCTTCTCTCTCCCTTCACTGCTCTTAAGTAGCTTTTCTTTCCTGTCCTCGTCAAGTGAGAGTTGGGTGTATCCTATCTCTAACTCATTCTGTCAAATCTTTCTCTGACTTTTCACTTTGTCTGACCCTCAATTAGAAGTCCCTTTCAATCATGGCTGCTACCTGATATAAACTAACCTTACCTTCATTGCTTGGATTAAAGGAGTGTACTAAGGGTATGTCTGTATTCCAGCCAGATCATATTGTAGTCCAGAATGTGTCTGCATTCAAGCCAGATCACACAGACCTAGAAGGTCTTTGGATGTGATCCCTTGCCAGAGCAGCCATGTTGCTGGATTAAAATTCCTCTAGTCAAGTTCAGCCAGGTCTGCGGTCTTAACATTGGATGTGTTCTGCCTGCTCCAGGTGCTGACTTTCATGGCTTCCTCGAAGAAAAAGAGAACAGCACTTACCCTTTCACCCTTGTCTCATCTCTAAATCTTCACAAAAGTCTTTGCCAGGAACCTCTCTCCAAAGAATGTCACATCAGGAGGATACAATGCCTGCCTCTCCCTCCAAGAAGGTGGACGCTGGCAGTGGCTTTTGGGGAAGCAGCAGGTTGCTGGCATGGGCCCTCTGCAGTTCTTTTCACAGGCTACCATGTGCAGGTGTTTTGTGGCAAGCTGCCAGCTCAAGCACTAATTAATTAAAGGACTTTCCTTGCTGGGAGTGGGGGGGTGGGGGGGATATTGGCCATTTTGACATCTCGCTTGGATGCTTGAGCTCATGGAGGCTTTGGAAGAGGAACTCTGCCTTCATCCCATTTGATCTCCCCAGTGGGAGAAACCAAGTGCCCAGAGTTGCAATAATCATATTAAGTACCAGTTTCCATTGCCAAAACACAGTGTACTCTTTTCTTTATCCTTCCCTTGGGGAAAACTCCCACTGAGTCATTTACTAGGTTCTCTGCTTATCTTGCAATTCCACACCGACAGCATCATTTTTTTTTTTTTTTAACATACATAGGCAGTTCCCGCAAGCCTGCATGGTTTGTGGTTTTAAAGGAGATCACTACATTTGGGCTCAAACTGAAACAGATCAGGACAGAGCTTAAGGTCCTTTGTGATTGTATTTACTATGAATTCCCTGTGAGGTAGGCAGGAATGACCTCCAGCCCCTGAGTTAGAACAGAAATAGTCTTTGGACACCATGCAGACAAAAATCTATTCAGAAACCCAGAGATTCATGTGGGAAAGCCAGGTAAGTTAGTGGCTCTCCCAAGGAGCAGTGACAACCTTCTCTTTGCTAGCAAAGCATTTAGTTTATGTGTTATAGGACTTTACCTTACCCATGTATAGTTTTATCTCTCCCACACTAAACCATTAGCTAACTTGAAACAAGGCTCATTTGACTTTGGCTCTCCAAATGATCTTCTGAGACCTTTAATAATTAGCTAGTTGAGTCTAGGTGAATCAAACCATATTCTCTGCCAGAGTCTAAAGAGATGAATAAATGTCATTTGTGTGAGGCAGGCTGGGAAGATGGAAAACTGCGCTCAATACCTGGTAACCTTAAATATTAGGTAGAAGGGGAAAGAGAAGAAAAAAGGGAGGGGATGAACAGAAGTAGAAACAGAGAAAGCTAAACAGAGAAGTTTTTCAGAAGAAAGACTGAAGAACAAAGAAAAGGACACCTTCACAGGCTAGAGATTATCGTACAGAAGTGGTGCCTGGTGGATGGTTATATCTACTTAAAAAGCCAAAATGGACTATGTCCCTAACACAATGAATGTTTTGTGTTCAAAGCCACATTAATAATGAAATGCTACGGCACTAAATCTTTTTGTTAATCGTTGAAATAAATGTATTCAAGCAGCTATAATCCCCATAAATATAAGCAGGCTTTGGGTGCTGAGCTAAATTTGCCTAATCTGACACTTAACTCTGCTTGAGCTGAGTAGAAACAAAATTTTAATTTCAAAAACAGGTTGCATGAAAATTTAGCAATCAATCCAGAGCTATCCCTTGTCCAAAGGGAAGGCAGAGCTGAGGATACCTAATTTTGAACTTCATGCAATGTCACAAAATCTCCATCTAACACTCCACACTTTTCTAATGAAACAGTTAATTGGCAACACCCTGTGGTGTCATGGTGTATGTCAGGAGTCTCTGCTGCTATGATACTGTTGTCATTGTTATTGATGGGATTCCAACAGTGCTACACTAACCCACTGGGGTTCATCTTCCACAGATATTACTACACCATTCTCTTATTCTCCAAGGGTCATCTTTGAGATGACTTTGACATACGCATCTTTGGGAAGCCCATTACCCAGTATATTATCATTATTTGAAAGCTTGTGGTATATGAGTCAATATATGATAAATATCTTATATAATTTCTCAAAATGAAGTTCTGTTCTCTGTGAGAGGTCTGAAAGGTAGTATCCTGAAGTGGAACACAGAGTTCTATAAAAAGCTTTAACTCCTATTCAAAAATCATTTTCTCTCTTCTCCTCCTCAATGTGCCCTACAAGTTTTTCCCATACCTATAGATTTCTGCCTTGCAAAGTAAAAGAAGAAAAACTAAGAAAGTGAGGGAAAATATGAATTCAGAGACAAAGAACATGAGAAAATAGCAAGGAAGTAAGAGAAGCAAGCTATAGAGGAAGCCCCCTGGACGTTGGGTCTTAAGCCTGCTTAGCGCATGTTCACCTTCTGTGATCTTTCTTTGGAGAACAGCCCTCTATACTCTTGATCCCAAAATCTGGGTGACCCTAATGACCCAGTGTGATCGAATAGCCACCCATGAATAAATTACAGAGTCTGGAGGATTGAGTATGTTGACTGAGGAGGCCTGGGCACTGATTAGGGTCAATTCTGGGGGGTTGCTTTGAATTTAGTTAGAGAAAAATTCTTTTTACAATTTGGCCAATCAGTAGCCAGCTTTCAATTTCATGGAAGGATACTGCTGTAGAACAAAACCAAAGTTACTGAAAGTGTGAGCAGATGACAGGAAGAATAGTGAGAAATTCCCAATGGTATCACTTCACTTGAGCACCAGAATGTGCTCATGTCCCTGGCCTTTGTCCAATTATATTTGGCATTTTCCTTAAGCCAATTGGAGTTGGTTTATGGTACTTATAACAGTGTGATACAAGGTTCAAATTACTGGCATATATATATATATATATATATATTTGCTAATGAATTAATAAGTGATATTAGCAAGACTAATGTTCACAAATGAAGTGATTTAATAAACAATGAAAAACTCTGACAGTGACCTGGAATGCTATTCAGAGTAAGTGAGAAGCACTTCAAAATCCACTTAACAACCAAGTAGTTAAGGAAACAACTTGAACCCTGGCAACAGACGGCCCAGATATCGGTCTGTGCTTTCTACTGGGTGACCTTAGATGAGTTAATTAACTTCTGTTCACCTCCCTTTCCTCATCTAAAAATAGAGATGGGTACTCAATGAGTCCACATTGAGGACTAAGTGGATTAATCTCTACAAAGGGTTTATTAGAGTGACTGGCACATAATAAACTTTCAATAGCTGTTGCATTTATTTAATATTCAATAAATGCTAGTCTGTTACTTCCAGCCACATAAAGCTCTTCCCTCCTCAGCATTTCTTCTAGGCACATTCTAGCCTAGGCTTCACATTGTCTGTTCCCAGAACCTGGAATGCTTTCTCCCAAATATCTGTGCAACTAACTCCTCCATCCCATCTTTCAGCAAGTGAAACTTTCTGAAGGGCCACAGATTAAGGATTGCCACATATGGACTATACATCTAACTGAAACAGCAGGGATATTTTTACCTCCTCTACTCATTGGTACTGAACTGCTACATGGGTAAATTACCTGTGCTCCTGCAACCATCATTACTATGTTCTGTCGTAGCATATAATATGAACACAGACTTTGTGAGCTGATAACAATCATGAAGACCACCCAGCATATCCCTTAAGTAAAGTGAGAAATGGCCACCCAACATCCATGCTTTGTTGGCTCCTGTCTTCCTTAGACCTGCGGGGAAACTCACAGGTCCACACCATGCAGCTACTGGCTCTTTCACTGAGCTGCTTTGAGGTCATCATACACAGCTGCCATATTTGTGGCTGGCTTGAGCAATGATTTGGGAGATTATAGCAATCACCAAAGTGTAGAATTAAAACAAAGAAAAACAATCAACCCAGGAAGAAAGAGGAGGGGGAGATTGCTTTTGCTTATACACTGCAGATCATTTACATAAACAAAAGGAAACGCACAAAGCAAAGAACCATATCCCATCCTGAGCAACAGCAGCCAGGTGATCATTCTTAATTGAGGTGGATTAAGTATTCTGACGACACCAGACACCACTTCTATCAAAAGACTTACAAACCAGTAAGGAGATCCAATGAACACAAACTCTTTCCCATTCTTCGCGCTGATTCATTGTTTAAACTTTTCTGCTTCTTTTCACATTTAGTGTACTTTGCTGTAGACTAGAAAAACAAGATAAAATGTTTGTGTGAATACCCACCCACCAAACTACATCATGTAAATTAAGTGTGTGTGTGTGTGTGTGTGTGTGTGTGTGTGTGTGTGTGTGTGTG
>CAJQZJ010001301.1:1887825-1924446 GCA_907164525.1 Lophiomys imhausi
GTGTGTGTGTGTGTGTGTGTGTGTGTGTGTGTGTGTGTGTGTGTGTGTGTATACATACCAAATAACTAAAGCCCTGATTTGTTTATGGGAGATCTTGGAAAATCCAAAAGGAAAATAATGAGGGAAGGAGGAGAGAGACAGAGAAGTAGGGAATAAGGGAGGGAGAGAGTTGTGCTAGTTCTCTTGAGGCTCAATAATACAGCAACCTAGAAGGAAAACTCTGTCACAAGGGCAATACAATCTTTGGCCAAAAGGTCACAATAATATCTTTAGTGCCTGATAAAAAAAAAATGAAATAAGCTAGCAATTATTCAGCTGAACAGAGTATAGTTTGTAGCAGTCACCTAAAAAACAACAGCACATTCATGAAATGCCCTATTCACAATCAGCTCGCAAGTGTAGTCAACAAAGACTTCATTGCTGCCACCCTGAAGTCATTTGGCAGTTGGGGATTGCTGCAACAAAAACCCATGTTTCCATGTTTCTTTGTAGCAGGGTGGGGGTGGGGGTGCCTGTGGCTAATCGCTACTGTTTCCACACAGCCTAAAATGTCTATTACACAGGCAGCTGTGTCTGAAGCATGGGCTGCAAAGGTCATTTTCTTAAAACTTGTTTCCATGAAGCTGTAGCACAATAATTAAAGCTTGAAGGGAACCAGACTGCCATGGTCCATGACATTTGCCCTTAACTACCATCCTCTTATTAACAGCGCTGCTGCTGCTGCTGCTGCTGCTGCTGCTGATGATGATGATGATGAGCACATCATAAAATTCTCAGGCTGAACTTGCTTATCATGAGATCGTGGTGACAACAGCTGCTGGGAGAGAGCAATGGCTGTCCTCTATGCTGAACAGTGAGGCCTCATCCAAGAAACTGCTCCCATCCCAGGTGATGCTCCACATGTGGCTCTGAGGATACCGCATAGAATTTGCTGTCATTAAATGGCAAATACATGGTCCTCGTTTACTCTTTGGATCTTCCTTGGGGTTGGAAATGCTTAGAAACACACAATGCTGCTCTTTGGCCCATGAGACTATTTTCTCTGAGTAAATTTAATCCTGTAAACTATTTATGGTTTGATTTCAAGTATATGTGAACCCTTCCTTTCAGAAATTTAATCATCAGAAGCTTAAGAATAAAGTGTTCTTAGCATAAGGATCCAGTACTGAAGAGTGTGGGAGGGTCACCAGTGCCCATCCTTTGCAACTATCTACATGGCTACTGCCCTGGAACTGTCCCCTCACTTCCACTAGCACCCTATATAATCTGGGCAGCTCCAGACCACAGTATTGACTCTGCTTAACTAAGATCATAACAACAAATAATTCTTTTTCTCCCACCCCTCAACATAAAAGAAGGATCAATATTTAGAAGATGCAATAAATGAACATTTATTAGAAGGAGAGAAATGTTTGGTAATTGATTCTATATCTCTAAGCAGGTTAGATCATCCTACCTATGAAATATTCTAGGTTCTGACAGAGAAAGAACGTATTCCTCTTTCCCCTTTTCTTTTCAGTTCAGTGTCTACAGATCTTTGAAGCAATAATGCTATGCTATAATTATGAATTAACAAGTGTTGAAATGTCTGTTCTGTGCTCAGAAGTGTGACCAGTGCCAAAGAGTGAAAAAGTACACTCCTTTAACCCTTAGGAAGGTTTTATGCATCATTTGTTAAGAAAAGCTTGCCGGGCAGTGGTGGCGCACGCCTTTAATCCCAGCACTTGGGAGGCAGAGGCAGGCGGATCTTTGCGAGTTCGAGGCCAGCCTGGTCTACAAATTGAGTCCAGGACAGCCAGGGCTACACAGAGAAACCCTGTCTCGAAAAAAAAAAAAAAAAAAAAAAAAAAGAAAAGCTTTGCTTCTGTAGATCTGGACTGACAACAAAACTGAACTTGAATATATGTTGATTATTAGAATTAGAACAGTTAAGAAGTGGATGCCAGCATGAGAGTTTCTCCAGCACCACTGTGGCTAGCTTTTCTCCAAATGCTGATGTTGGTCAAGTCTGCTGTTGATGCTTTCACTGGCATTGTTGCTCTTCTAGAACAAAAAGAAAAGTTGGATTCAGAGCTAGTAAGGCTCAAACTATTCTCAGCAAACAGTAGCAGAATAAGAATGGCCATTACTAACAAGGACACTGCTCTAAGAATTTTACATGAGTTCACAGCCTCAGTCCTTACAACGATTCTATAGGTGGACGTGGTTATTTCTCTCAATGAATAGACAAGTGAGGTACAGAAAGGCTACAAAGCAGGCAAAATTATAGAACTGTGGGTGGTAGATGAAGGAATCAGTCACAAGATAGAGGTACTGAGCTTGCAGGAAGCACAGCCCCTAATACCATCCACCCTCAGGGAGGTGGAACAATAAAAAGAAAAAAAAAACCTCAGTGATTAAAAACAAAAACCAGGCTGTGGGACCTGAAAGGAGGACACATGGAATCTAGAATCACTTTTCTTTTCTAAAACATTGCATACAAGAGTCAGGAACATCATCTTGATGAGCAGGGGCCCACCCAGAAGGAGAGAGGAGGGGAGGGGATGTAGTAGCCAGCCACCCTCTATTCAACATCAATGCAAGCTCCTTCCCATAAACTGGGGGCCTGTGTTCACATATAAGAGAGAGATAAGAACTCTGAAGTGTGCACATGTCATTCTGTTCCCAGGAGAGAGCCCTACAACTCCACAAAGTCAGAGCTCTACCAAAAGTGAGGCTTTGTTGCTTCCCAAAACACTATTTTTAAAGTACACAGCATTTAAATGTACTTGAAATGACGTCCCTTGCTGTGACGACTCCAGAAGGCACTGTGTCATTCCTAAAAGGAACTGAGGAATTTCCAAGATGCTGATGGGGCTGACTTCATCTCTGTGCCCTCTCTTGGGGCATGGGAAGAAGTCGTCATGACCTATGAGCCTGAGAATTCTGCCAAGGGGCTGAAGAGTCATGAGAATCTGTCCTGCCAGCTTGTGGAACTCAATGGATGCCAGTAGACATTGTGTCTATGTCAGAAAGACACCACTGCACCCCTAGTGCTAATGTGCCAAGGTGGTCATTGTTGGGGTTCATAAGCATCATAGTTACATAGGACCTTTGATTGCTCCCTCCTTTGGAAGTTTGCATGGCACCTTAAGGTACCATGGAGGCTACTTACTACTCAGGGAGTGGGAATTTGGGTCAATTCCAGCTCAAAATTCTCTGGGCCATTTTTGAAGTACATGGTGCTTTCATTAAGAAGGAATTGCCTTCTTCCTCTAGGGCAAACCAGGGGCAATACCAACTCGTTATGTGTTATTGGAATCTCTTGGACAGTGCTGGACAATCCAAGAGAGGGCTTCTTGTATCTGGTGTTGGGGTTTTTGTTAGGTGGTCTTTTGCTCTTGGAGGGAGCATTGTCCACCAGATGATAAAAGTTCATTCAAACTGTTTGTTTATATTTACACACAGAATTGCTTGTATTATAGAGGTTTTGGGGTTTTTTGGTTTGGTTTGGTTTGGTTTTGATAAATAGTTAATAGCATGATCCCTTATAGCTTCATCGGGGGATCCTTATTGCTATATTTTATCTTCCCTCTCCTCCTTCTGCATTTACATCTGTCTTCCTGCCTGAAGAGCCCCCCCTTTCTTATTTTCCTGATCCGATCACTTGAACCTTGCTGTTCCCCTCTGTTGCTCCCAACAATCTTCTCAGGCCCTCTTCTGCCATGTTCCCTGAATTGTGTATGAAAGTGTCGTGTAGCTGTATCCACTGGGACTGGGTCCACAGCTCTGCATTTTAGTTGGTTTTGCTTTTCTGGAGAGATCTCCTGCTGCTGAAAAGTTTCCCTGGTGAGGACTGAAGACTAAACTTATCTATGGGCATACCAACAAATGTTCACATTGTTGTTAGGGATTATGCTGGGTTAGGAAAGTAGTGGTTATAGGTTTTCCAATAAACCATGACTTTGCCAAAACTCAATAGTTGCAGGTTTCCAGTACCAGGCATGATTTCCCTCTTGTTGCCAAAAGGTCAAGAAATTTGCTGTAAGGTTGTGTCTCCTAGTAATGTTAGAAACTAGACCCATAAAGACTCACTGATGTGGCTGCCCAAACATGAGCTGAACAAGGATAGCACCAAGAGACACACAACTGAGTTTCAGTGGGTTGGAGAATCAGGCTTGAATAAACACCTTAGCCATCAGTATTAATATCTTGACTTGTCTTTACTTAAGAACCCACTCATCAGTATTGATGAACAGCTTGGGCTTCTACTTACCCACCACATTAAGTCTCCTCCTGAAGGAAAATTATCAACATAGTAAAGCATTGCCACTGTGTACTGAAGGTAAAAGCTTCATCCAGTGAGCTCAGAGACCATATGGCTTATTCTCTGCACACTTACATGCTTTTAAAGAGAGTGGAAGGGCCCCGAGTCAAAGTCTCACACTGGAACGCCTACAAATATCTCACAAAATTACCATTACTAACAAGTGGACTTCCTTTATATTATCACATATGCCCAAACCAATACTCTTTGTAGTTTACTTTTTGTTATTTTTATTTTGTGTTTTGTTTTTGTTTTGAAGCACTGTGTAGCCCTGGCTGGCCTGAAACTCGCCTTATAGATGAAGCTGGCCTTGAACTCACAAGAATATGCCTGTCTCTGCCTACTAAGTGCTAGAATTAAAAGGTGTGCCTCCACCCCAGCCTGAAACAAGTACTGCTTTACATAACATACTTTTCTAAATTATCTTTGCTATCTGTTAAAATGATCATTTCCACATGATAAACCACCAGAGGTATAGGCAAACAAAGAAAGGCGGGGAAGGAACAGCTCCACCCCCAATATATGTCCATGGGGTCTACAACAAACTACCAAAATGCTTTCTGAATTTTCTTTTATTTTTAAAGGTCTAATTTAATTATTTATTTATTTAATTAATGTATGTGGGTGTTTTTCCTGCATGTGTGTCTGTGCACCACATGTGTCCAGTGGCCAAAAGAGCATGTGGGATCCTGTGGGATTATAGTAAGTTGTGTGCTGGAGTTACAGGTGGTTGTGAACAGCCATATGGAGACTGGGCATGGAACCTAGGTCCTCTGAAAGAGCAGCCAGTACTCTTAACCACTGAGCTATTTCTGTAGTCCCACTTTCTAAATTTTAAAAGCAAACTTCCAACTTGAGAATCCTAGTGTTGTGACTCCAGGTAAGGATTTGGTATGGGGTTTTAGGTCACCCCATGTACACAGAAACAGAGCAGGATAAAGCAACTAACTTGGAAAAAAATCACTGTCTTCCATTCGAATAATTTGTAAAACAAGTAGCTCTATACTCAATTTATCCTTAGGATTCATCTATCTCTGACCCTTGCCCTGTCTGCCACCTAATATCTGTCCATTATTTCTAGTCTTTCTATGATATGTACTCTAGATTGAGAGCCACAGGGGACAGAATGAGCCTGGGAATGGTGGTAAGTATATTACTCTCAAACTTACTGCTGTAACTTAAATAGTGCTGGGTCACAATGTCCTATCTCACAAAAAATACCAAGCCAAAATGTCAGGCTCCAAATATCTTTCACTGAGAGATGTGAAAAGTTAAAAACACAAAGATATAACAAAAACTAGGTGGCCCAAGATAGCAAGGAGCCAGCTTGAGGACCATTCTCTAGTACTTGTCAACCCAACACACTCCACAGATGTTAATTTCGGTTAAACAGAGTTGGGTGGAGATGCTCTTGAGGGAAAACACAAGGGGGTATGAGTTGAGCTTAAGATATCCCTTGGAATGAGTCATTTCATGTGTTAGGACCTTTGTTTTTCTTCATGCCATCAGCAATAAAAAGTTCCTTATATTAGGAAGTACCCAATCGATAATCCACAATTAATGGACAAATGCATGTACTACCCCCAAGATGTTTCTAGGTTTTCTGCATCAACAGTTAAGAAAACAAAGGGTCTTACAGCACCATAACATGACATGGGAGGGGCAGACCTTGGGGGGCTTTCCATTTTCACCACCTAAGCACACCAGTCTCCTTAGCTAATGGTTACCACCTTATTTTAGTGCAGAGAAATGACCTTCACAAATAAATCTTGAATATAAATATTCTGTTTCCAATGTCAGTAAAAAGGGAGTAAATAGATTGCTTGTTAGAACCACACTTTCCTAGAATGACGTCACACTACTTGATAGGCAAGCACATAGTGATTCCATTGGGTAAATAAACATCTCCAGGCCCTTACTGCCTCACAGCTATTGTTTTACTATTCCAAACAGAAGCAGCATTGTTCTTCCTCTCCAGGAGCTAATAGTGTAAGGGAAGGGAGGACCCATTAAAAAGTCTTTAAAAGCCAATGTGGGAATGAAGTAGCAAAAAGACCAAGAGCCACACTGTGCAGGCACCAATCTGCTGGATCCAGACTCCAACAGCTACTACTGGAAGGATCTCATGCAAGCTCCTTTGTGCCTCTGGGCCTTGGTTTGTATGTCTATAAAGCAGTAATGGTGTACTTTCTCTAAAGAACAGTTACAATAATCAAATGAGACAATCCCTCTAAAGCACAAAGTTTTGACAGGAAAGCTAAGAACATGGGGAGCATTTCACAGGCTTGGTAGATATTGCAGTTTCATTATCCCTAATCTTAAAACCTAAAATCCAGAAACATTTTGAATACTGTGTGATGATCAGGAGGAGACTCCCACATCTGACATCATGTGATATTCTAAAACTCCCTTCAGGCTATGTTATAAATCAGGGCAGGAACTCAAGTGGAAGCCATGGAAGAATACTTCTCACCAGCTTACTTATTGGCGGCTCATGCTCAGCTAGCTTTCTTATACAGCCCAGAGAGACCCACCTGCCTAGGGATGGTGCTTCCCACAGAGGTCTAGGCCTTTCCATATGAATAGTCAGTTAAGACAGTCTTACAGTCTAGACAGTGGCCAGTGGCCAGTCTGATCTGAGCAATTACTCAATTGAGGGTCCCTCCTCGAATGTGACTTCTGGCCATGTCAAATTAGCAATAAAACTAACCAGCAAGCCTGAATAAATCAAGAACACCAAGTCATGGAGGTCATGATATGAGGGGGTCTGTCCATTGAGAAGCAAAGTTTCAGGGAAAGGCAAGAGGCAGAGGAAACTCTTCAGGAGGAAGCAACACAGTCTTCGGGATTCACATTCAGGAGGAGTACGCTGCAGGCCTCCACCACTCCAATCATCTCATGGAATACTGTGAAGGGAACTAGAGAATACGTGAGTAACTTCTTAGGTTGAACAGTGATTAGAAACAACCGAAACAGGAATGACTCCCTGGTGGGCGAAATTGGATGGATTTTTAAACATTTTTATTTGTATGTCTTTACTGGCATTTATTAATTATGCATGATAATGGACTTCACTATGTCACTTCGATGTTTTTAAGCAGGGGCTTGATATGAGCTGGTACATTTGTTGTTTGTTATTTTGGAATATAACTATAACAGCAAAAGTAGAGCGGAGAAGGGAAAATTTGGCACAAGGAAAGAGTTGTCACAATCCTTCCAAGGAAGAATAAAAAGGTAAGAGAGATTATGGAGAGATTCCAGGGATGTTTCAATGTGGTATTTACAAGCTTTGGCAGTAGCTGCATATGAGAAGTGAAGGCAGAAATCAGGTAAGATACTGGGCTTACTACCTGACATGATGAAGCTATTAGCCAGGGTGATGATATTGGGAAAGAGTATTCAGGATTTAGAAAAGATTAGTTTACATTTGGGCATGGGTTCCTGAACACCAGGGTAGGAAAGACCTCTAGTCAGTCAGCAACCTGGGCTCAGAAGAAATTTGACTATTTGAGCTACATTAGAGAGAGATTTTCTTATTGAGATTTTGATCACATAAATGATATTACAGATTCAAAATAGATCTATAGACAAGACAATTATTGGGAAAGTAGTATATCACGGGGCTGCAGAGTTGGCTCTGTAGTGACAGCACTTACTGCTCTTGCAATGGACTCAGGTTTACTTCTCAGCACCCACATGGTGGCTTACAATCTAACCCTCTGTAACTTCAGTTCCAGGGGATCCAGCACTCTCCTCTGACATCTGTGGGCATCTGGCACACACATGGTGCACATACATACATGCAGGCAAAACACTAATACACATAAGAATTTTTACATTGAAAAGCATCATACCTTGGTGTCAATAATATATCAAAGTCTTTCTTAATTTCCCTATCTATAAAACAGAAAAAAATAATAAGCTTCTTGGGTTTTTCTAATTATTCTAATAGATCATAGAAGAACAATATTTTTGAAGACTCAAAGAGACTGAATGATCACTCCACACATAAAGAAATAAATTGATCATAGCTGTATAATGGCGTGGCTACATTTTTAATTCCTTTTTCCCAAATGAATTTTATTCTTCCCTGTTCCATCTAAGGTTAATTCTGTGCTTTGAATTCCAAATCCCAGTCTTCTTAGTAGCCTCATGCAGAAGACATTCCCCAATCTCTTTGTAGACAGATCTTACTCTTCCCTCCCCAATTTCCTCTCTCTAGCAGCATTTAAACACATTTAATGATCTACTTTGAGGTGCACTCGTTCAGCCCTGTAATCCCTGTCCAACTATTCATCTCTGTCCCTTTTTATAACAAATTCCTTTAGCGACTACCTTACTGTTTCTATTTCCTCATCCCTCTCAATCCTATGCCCAGCACAGCCTGATTTTTATGTGAATCCTTTTGATCTCAATAAAACCATCAACGGCATATGGCGTTAACGAAGCCAATGGATACTTAACCTCTCAGCAGCAGTGCTTTCGAGAGGAATGCCTACTGCTTCTGTTTGGAACTTTTTTACTGAGTTGACTTCTGACACATCACATTTTTTCAGGTGATTTCCAGCCTTTGTGGCTCTTGGTTTCCTACAAAATTGGCAGTCTTTTCCTAGCCCTTATGTGTTAATTCCCCCTGAATATTCTTTGCTAAACCCATTTATTTCCAATTCAACACACTACCAGGGTGATCTCATATTTTCTCCTTCTTTTCTCTATGTGCCTATGCCTCCCCTGTCTATATATCCATCCCAGGATACTTTCCTCAGTTCATGTCTTCTGGTCAGTCATCCTCAGTAAGATATCACTGGCAACACAAAAATGTCATACAAGACTACATGCACTTCTTTCCCAAACCCAGCCCTGTGCTAAGGAAGCTTGTTCACCAGAAAACTCCACACACATCTCACATAGCTTGGTGACCATTTGTTTACTGAAATGGGTGGGAGTGCAGTCAAAGAAATGGCTACCACTCAGATTTGTGCACGATGTTGAAACAGGAGAAGTGATAAATAAACCAAGTGACATTATAAAATATGCTTGATTAATCAACATTTTTGAATGAACGGGATTGTACAAAACAGCCTACATTTACACAAGTGTAAAAGAAAAATCAACAATGTTTGACATTGCAGGTGGGATGTCTTGAGGGTGTGGTCAAGGATTTCAAACTCCCATGGCCAACAGAAGGATGTGGCTTACAAGCAGAAGGCATCTGACACTATTAACAGTGTTAGCACTACACTTGAGAAGGACCACAGCTGGTCTTCTCGTTACAGCTCATGTCCGCATTGTGTCTGGTTCCGAGCAAGCATGCTGAACGGAGAGGGAGGAGCCCCTTCACCCTGCATGCGAGCTGTGACACATTTAGAGAGCGATACATAATTCTAGACAACACAGATAACAGAAACAATGCCAAAAAGATAGCTTGCTATAAAAACAATGATTGCAACAGCACATACAAAATCTAGTGGGTGCTGGACATTTTGTAAGTACTTTATTCATATTATTTCATAATTATACTATATCAGGTTAGTAAATTACTATTCCCATTTTACAGATGATAAAAGTGAGGCACCCACAGGTGGATAACCAACCCAAGTAAGTAATAAAACCACATTTTAAAAGCTCATAGGAACCAGCCATATTGATGGCCTATCAGAGACAATAAGGGAAACATTAGCCTGGAAATGGGGTGGGAGGAGGTTCAGAAGGAAGCATGTGAGCTGGTCTTTGCTTACATAAGCAGGTAGAAATCATAGGAGGAAGATGATGGCCAGGCTGAATGGTTCTAATTATTTGACTTGTCTCACTAGGGAACAACCAGGTTCACAGAGTTTGCTGTCAGTAGAGGACAGAGGTCCATCTATAAATAATATCAAAGCTAGTCCCACACTGGGAAAAAGGTGAACCTAGCGATCTCCTAAAGTCCCTTTGTTCACTGAGATCTGTGGTTCTAAAATAATACATGGTCCTCCTCTCTAACAGCTCCCAAATTACTATAGAGAATAAGGCAAACACAGCAGAACTCAGGAAAGATAAATCACTAAAAAAAAAAAAATGTATCTGAGTAATAAAAGGGAGGAGATCTTCACATTCCCTATAAAGATAAATACCTTTACCTACCTCCTGATAAAGTAATAGTACATACAGAAACCACACAGCACATAAGGACATGATGTAAAATTCTATGAAATGCCAAGTAACAAATTAGCCATAAGCTAGGTCTTCACACACCTGCTTTTCCATATCAATTGATAGTGTTAAAGAATTTATTTGAGTTGTCTGGACTATGAAATTATATCTCCTCCTCTACCAGAAGGGCAGGATCTAGTTAAATCTGAGATTAAAGAGGTGGATCAAAGTGACCCCTGGCCCTCAAAACTAGGAATTAGCCACGCAGTGGTTGCTGGCAGGCTGCAGAAGTGATCTATCAGATGTGGGTGAAGCTAATCCTTTGGCAAAGTATGACAGCCTTCTCAAACCTGAGTGTGGTGAATCCAAACCAGATTTTTATGCTACATGACCAGTTTCCAAAATGTGAAGTCACTTTGCTATTGTATTGAGCATATGTTTTACAAGCCTTACACTTACAATGAAAGACGTAGACGTCTGCAATTCAGTTTACATGATGGGCCTGTATTACCTTGATGCTCTTCTTTATAATAAAATATCAGATCATAGCGATATGGAAATATATGAAATCAGTGTTTCTCTAAAACAAAAAAAAAATCTCAAAAAACAATTCCCACAACTTAAAATGAGTCTTATACTTCATACCCTAAAAGCTGTTCATGGTATGTCGTCAGACTATCCTCAAAGATCACAGCTTTTCAATTAAATGTTACCAATCCTGAAGCAGCCAATCCTCTGACATTGTGCTGCGATTCTCACAGCCCACTTCTTACCTTTTTGTAGTCAGATGAGGACTTCTCACCAGCCAGCGTGTTAAAAATGGTGCCCTGCAGAATAGGAAGGACACAGACACATCAGAGCTTCAGAGTGGAGGACGTTGCCTTCCCTTTTGTTTTTATGTCCCCTAGCCACAGGTGTTCCTGCATTACAATGTATCTGTCCCTCAGCATTCCCAAGGCCACTGTTCCCAGGTTAGACTACTTGTTACACAGACAGGAGTCAAAAGATAATGTCTTTCAAATGACTTTCACTGTAAGCCTAAATTGTAGAGCAGAGCTTTTCCCTCAGTAAGAGCGAGTCTACGCAATGGTGCCAGGGCTTGACACTGTCCTCCCACTTTTTTTTTTTTTTTTTTTTTTTTTTTAGCACACTCAATCTTCCTGTGGCTGACTTCTTGGCATGTGTACTTTCTTGGCACAATGAGCCGCTTACAAAGCTTTCGAGCATCCGGTGCTGTATGAGGATTTACACCAAGGTTATTCCTCTTGAAAAATGCCACAAGCATGCATATAGCCATTGTTAGTCACACAAATGGCTCAGGGTTGTAATCTGCTCTACTTTCTAATCTAACTACAACACTAATGCACATTTCTAATGATGAAATCTCTTTTGTGGTCTATTCTTCTGAGGTAGCCAATAGTAAAAAGAAGGTATCCAATATGCATAGGATAGATGTGAGGTTGATAACAGAAGAGCAGCTGTTCCTTACCCCACAGCACCCTTCAGAAGTCTCTGCTGGAAGGCAGACTCCCACAGAATAACACTACAACCTGAAGTTCGGGGATAGGAAGGGAGAGAGGTGAACAACTCCTACCTGATTGCAAATGCATCTTTCTTTAACATTTAGACATTGACTGCTGTCCCCTTATGTGGCTAAGCCAGGATTTCCTACATCCAGTCTTTGAACATTTGGGAACAGATCTTCTCTGTTACAGAGAGGAGTGGGGCACGTTACCCATCACAGGATGACCTCCTGCACTTCTGAATTCTATCTACCTGGGGCCAATAACCTCCCTCTCCCACCTTCAATTGTAACAAGAACCTGTCTTAAGACATTTCCAAACATTTCCTGGGGACAAAATTGCCCCTAGCCAAAAGCAACTGGTCACAGAGTTTGTAGAAATGACCCCTGAATTCCATGAGTTGCAACTAAATTTTCCCCAGGAAACAGAATTTCTCTGTCCACCACTGAATCCAAGCGTTACTCTCTCTTCGAACTAGGAGGTAGGATCTGGGGAAGGCTTAAGTCCCAGCTACCAAAGAAAGACTCCAAGTGGGGAAGTCTCAAAGATCACAACTACATCTTTGGCTAAGGCCAAGATATACCAGCAGGTCTGGCAAGACAGCTCCATGGGCAAAAGCGCTTATTGCACCCACCTGTCAAACTGAGGCGTGAAATGCCCAGATCTCACAGTGGAAGGAGGGAACTGACTTCTGAAGTTGACCTCTGACCTCTACACATGAGCTGGGGCAGGCACGTGCCCATACTCGCTGTCATCATACACACCCCCCCCCCCACACACACACACTAGGAAGACCAGATTAGAACATGTCTTTATATGTGGGTATGTGTGCACATGTCTGTTTGGGTGTGTGCACATTGGTGCATGTGCATCACAGATCAGAGTTTCAGATGTTTTCCTTGTTTGGTCACCATGTTACTCTTGAGATGAGACCTCTCTAAGCTCCTCAGTTCAGCTATGCTGGCTGGCCAACCAGCTGCCGAGATCTGCCTGGCTCGCTCTCATCGAGCACTGGGTTTACTGACATGCACCACTGAACCCAGATTTTGCATGGATGCTGGTGATCCAAACTTGTGTTCTAGGGCTGAATGGCAAACATGTTAAAGACTGAGCCATCTCTAAAGACCCCAGAAATATCTGAAACTTCAGACATTAGTGCTGCAGCCCCAGGAGAAATGAACCACAAAATTAAACAATAACATTCCTTTTCTTTAGAACAATCCCAGGTGATTTGAGAAATGAATAAAATAAAATAGTAGAAATGGGCAAAAGAAGACACACACACACACACATACATGCAAATCATACAACTGGCTATACATGTTGTATTTGTAGAAACAACTTCAACCAAAGGATGATGAATAGTAAAGTCTTAATACCTGGAATGAGTATCAAAGAGGAATGGCATGGATCAGTGATAGTCCATAGCCTTAATTTAGCTGCTCTCTAAGGAGATTTTACTTATATGCTTGGTCAGTTTCATTTCACTCCCTTAAAAAGACTTTAACTGGCATCCAGTTCCCTAATTGCAACTATTGTAAATGACTTTGGGGGGGCTTTCGGAATCTTTCCATAACATGATTGGCTTAATTACTGAAATGAAATACTCAAAGCGCAGTAACCTTCTCACTCTGTGACCTTCTTGATTATTCCATCAATATTTTTCTAAAAAAGGAGAAACTCCTAATGAGTCACCTCCATGAAAGTTTGCTTAATTCTGTGTTTGTCACATTATACAAGCACAATGAAGCACAGTGTCTTTTTAAGATCCCCATCTTCCAACCTTATTTGTGAGATGACAAAGCTATTTCCCCAAATATACTTAGAAGTTAAAGCCTACATGTGTTTATATGTTGATGCCTGAAATGTCTCTTATAGGATCTCTGTTTTTAGCATTAGGTTTTGACTTTAACAGGATTACATGCAAGGGTCATTACAGGAAAGGACACTGGAAATTTCATGCTTATGCCTCATTAGTCTCTTCTATCTTAGAGGAAATGTTTACCATATCTACCCCCAAAAGCAGATATTTTTTGGTATCCTTTTCTTTAAAAAAATAAATAAATAAATTTAAAAGCAGATTTTGATTGGAGGAAAGTAAAGAGACTTAGGTCACGAGGGCATTGGACACTCATGGTGAAGGAAAAAGATCTTAAGATACAGGTCATGGGTTAGATTCCCTACAAAGCAAGCTGTGAAATGGAAATTACATGCATGGGTATTCTTGGTGTGTGTAGAAGAGGAAGGTCACAGGATGGGGCAGAGGATAGCAGTGATCTGTGGTGCAGATTCAACAAAGGTCTCAGGCAACCTCATAGGAAGCTCTGAAGATAGGAGATATTCAGTGCAAACATGGGCACATGAAGCACTGCCCTAGGAAGGGAATGTGTTTTGCTGGGCCACATGACTTTGTATTCCAGAGCTAAGAGCACTCAACTGGCCACAGCTGGGAGATCTACAGTGTGGCATGCTGCTGAGTCTACTATACTGTACTGTATTTTAGCATTCTTTTACTTAGGACAGACCTTGCTTGTAACCTATTTACTATAGTTAAACATGACTTTTTATTCTAGATTAACATTTGCTGATCTTTTGTGTCTCAGAAAATCAAAAGTGGACCACCTGCTCTGGAGTCCACCCCTAACCTTTGTCCCTTCTTCACAACTCTAAAATGAAAAATCCTCTATCCTTACTATTTTAGGGTCATAAGATCCTTTGCTAATAGGAAGAGAAGCCTGATTTTATCAGGCACAATGTTTGGAAATTCATAAGTATGGTAGCTACTTCTTTTCCCCATCTGCTAACGGAAGAATACCCAACAGAATGGTATGGCCAGTTCTTCATTATCTTCTGAAGCACAAGGAATTTTTATAGGTGTGTTAGTAAGTTCACCAGAGAAGAACCAATAGGTTATATAGAAACCTAGATGAGAAGGCATTGTGCAACTTGACTTGTTCCACTAAGAAGACTGAGGAGTCCCACAAGATGCCATCTTCAGGCTAGAGAACCAACCAGGGAAGCCAAAGGCGTAACTCAACCTAAGCTGAATGTCTGAGAACTGCGGAGCCCAAAGAACCAAGAACCAGGAGGAGCTTTGATGTCTGAAAAGAGACAAATATGGATGACCCACCTGAAAGAGGGAGAGGGGGAGGGAAAGAGAGGGAGAGAGGGAGAGAGAGAGAGAGAATTCTTCCTCACCTTTTTGTTCTATTCAGGCCCTTAGTGGATTCCACAATGCTGGTCACATTGGTGAAGACAAATCTTCTCAGTGTTCTGATTTGTATACTAATACTTGTAGTTAATACCCCATTATTAATTAACTAAAATAATTAACATTATTAATAAAATATTGCTCTGTCGGTCATCAGGACAACTGTTTGCCAGTCAAGCTAACTCACAGTGCTAGCCATCACAACAGGTGAACATTTACAGAATGGCTTTTCATTTGACTCAGATGCATAGACTTGCCTCTCCCAGTAACACTTACAATCAACTATAGAAATAACTGTGTAGGCAGAAGGCACAGAGACACAGAGAAAAGAATAATTTTTTTTTTAATGAGCTTAGTTAGTTCTTGGTTAGAGAGACCACTGATGGAATACGAGTAATTAAAGGGGATCCAGTTCAGCTTAAACAGAGAGAGCCCTGGAAGGTGAACTACCTATCCTATTCTTTGCTGGAAATGTTCTTTATAGACAGAATCCCTTGCACACTGTGTGGAAGCATCACCTGTCAACAAAAAGCTAGTTGGCCTATTAGCTGAGACAGGAAACAGGAGATATAAGTTCTGGTAGGCAGAGAGAATTCTAGGATAGAGTCAGGTACGGGAGGAGATTCGCCTCAGACTCTGAAGAAGTTGGACTCATGAAACTTAGGAGAGGTAACTAGTCATGTGTCAGACATAAAATGGAATAAACAGGGTAATTGAGTCATGAGACTAGCTATATGGCCTAGGTCTCAGAGTCATTGTTTCTAGGACCAGGGGCACAGGTGAAAAAACATTCAGTTACAGTTCCGCAGTGGCAGAACACCTGGAAAAGATGCCACATGTCCCATAGTTCCCTTCTGAGGATTACCATAGTGCTGTTTATCTGAGTCCATTAAATTAGGTTTAGAAAAAGAAAGTGGGAAACTGCCTTCACTACCAACGAGTTATGTCCACCATCCGATATCCATCAATATTTTAAAAACAGCAAAAATCTAATACTTACTTGATTAAATTGGAACAGCTTGAGTTATTGGATTATAAACATTGAAGTACTCAGAGCCCAGATCTCTGGGATGGCAGCAATATGGAATTCCACTCCCTGAATGTGGATACATGTTTGTGAACAGATGTGTTTTTCACTCTTAGCCAGATACCACCAGACAGGGGCCAGCTGGTTTTGGCAATGGTCAAATACAATCAAAAGCTAAGAGTCTTTTAAGGGGGCCAATACCTGAGTAAAACACATCCATCTGAGGCCTTCAATCTGCACGTCACAGGCCCAGTTAATACTGGATAACAGTGGATGGTGTCTCACTGATTGGTGGATGTCAGGACTGAGCCTACTCCTATTGCTAACAGTTTGAAGTCTCTTACATTTAAACGGACAGGTCCACCCAGAGTGCATACCACGTGGGTGTTTTCTTAGTAAGATGATCTTTGGGTCTCTTCATAAAATACACATTCCATTGTGTTTTCATGCTTTGACTACACTGATACATATAAGCTTTTAAAATGGCATACCCTTCAGGCAAAGTTCAGCATTCACATTTACTTTTTTTTAACTGCATAATTATAAACATCAACCAAAGGGAAAAAATTATGCACTCAAATAAATGATAAAATTACAGTGTTTTCTTGTAGTCCATGAATACTGAAAATTTCAATTAGCCAAGTGAAAAAGCCATTGAATGTGCCAGCAGGATTTATATACCAGACTAATGACCATCATCTGCATCCTATTTAGCTAATGAAGGTTTGGAACACTTGTGGATAATTAGGGGAAAGCTGATGGGAGGAAATTCGAACCATGGAAAGATCAAATCTATTTATGTCTGCATTTAAAACTAAACATACTTAATAGGCCATTCAATCAAAGCATAATGTCTGCTCATCTGGTATGAGATAGATGCTCGTAAGTTATGTAGGCAGCACAGCCCCCAAAACCCAAAAGTCACTCTTTCTCCATTTATTCAATAAATATTTAACACCTCCTGTGTGCCTCTGATCTTGTGGATTAACATGACAGCACCATGATTCCCTTAGTGTGTCTCTTCCTCCTTTCTAAATTTTAAACTATACTGACACTTATACCTATTTACATATCTACATTATAAGCTATGATCTGAATATGAGGGTGGATATTTAGTTTTCTTTCTGAGTTTGGGTCACCTCACTCAATATTATACTTTCTGGCTCCACCCACTTTCCTGCAAATTTCATTTTTCTTTACAGATGAATGATAGTCCCCATGTACATGTACCACATTTCCACTATCCACTCGTCAGCTGATGGACATCTAAGCTAGTTCTATTTCCTCCTATCATAAAGAGAGCAGCAATAAACAAGGATGTGTAAATATCTCTGTGGTTTGACATAAAATGCTTTGTGCATATGCCTAGGGATAGAATAGTTAAGTCATATGGTAGTTATGTTTTTAATATTCTGAGGAACATCCAGCTGATTCCCATAATACAAGCTTTATAAACTTGTATTCTTGCCAGCAGCAAATAAGATTCCTTTTTTACCCACATCCTTTCCAGCATTTTTGGTCAGATTTCTTGATGGTAGTCATTCTGATTTGGGCATGGGTATTTCAAAGTAGTTTTGTTTTGCATTCCCTTGAAAACTGGGGATGGTGGACACAGTTATTGGCCATTTATACTCCTATACCTGAAAACTATCTCTTCATCAGCCCATTTGTTGGTGGGTAGTTTTGATTCCTTGGTGTTTAATTTTTGAATTTCTTTGTAAATTCTAGATATTGGCCCCCAAACCAATAGCCAACATTATAGTAAATGGAGGCAAACTGAGAACATTTCCTCAGAAATCAGGAATGAGACAAGGATGCCCACTCTCCCCTCTCTCTTAAATATAGTGCTCAAAACCTTAACTGAGCAACTAGACAAGAGAAAGACACAAAAAGGATAAAAGGATAGGAAATGATAAAGCTGAGTTATTTTTGTTTGCAGACAATGTGATTCTATACTTAAAAGTCACTATAGAATTTAATAGAAATTTACTAGAAATTTTACTAAAAAACTTTTAGATCTAATACATAACTTTCGGTAAAGCTATGGGAAATGAAACCAACATTACAAAGACAGTAGCCTTCTTATATACCAACAATGAACTTTCACAAAAAGAAACTGGGGGAAAATATCTCATTCACAGTAATTCCAAAAATGCCTAGAAATAAACCTAACAAAGTAGAGACAGACTTGTATGTTTAAGGTATTGCAAAAGAAACTCAGAGACACTAGAAGATGGAAAGACAACCATGTTCATGATTGAAGGAATTAATAGCATGAAAATGGCCACCTTCCCATTTTAATCTACAGATTCAATGTAATATTCATGAAAATTCCATTTCATCACTCAATTGTCTAGAAAGAGCAATCTAAGAATGCACATGGAAACACAAAAGATCTCAGATAGCAAAAAATCACAACACAACAAAACAAACAACCTTAAGAAGTAAGAACACAGCTGGAGTTATCACAATACCTGATATTACACTACAGCAGTCTTGGACTGGCATAAAAACAAATAGACAATGAAACAGAATAAAAGACCCAGAAATAGGCCAATAAAGCTATGGCCACCTAATATTTTGACAAAGTGAAAAAAACATTAGCAGAACAAATCCACCCAAAGAGTGAGGGGAAAAGAACATCCTTACCAAGCTGTACTTCAGAGGAGGCTAACATTAAGTGTCCTGAACTAATGAATGTGCAATCCACAGCCTAGGAGAGTGCCTTCACAGGTCCTCCTAGAGGAGACTCTGATCAGAACTGTACCCTGGGATCATTGGGACATAATGTGAAATCCATTTAAAACAGATGAAAAATAAGGCTGGGGAGATGGTTCAGATGGTTCAGTGGTTCATTGTCCTTCCCAGCCCAAATGATATTCATCTGATATAGGAAGTGGAAATGGAGAAGGTATTGAAGGAACAGGGACAAAAAGGAGATGCAGAGAGTATATATAAAGAAAAGTGTGGAAAATCTATACTCAAATGCCATGTTTATTTCCACCCATACTTTTTGCTTAACTTTAAACAACAGAACCACATCAATGATTTTAAAAGATTATAACCCAACATGTGGGGACTTAAATCCTTAACACCCCACTGTACTTAGACAAATTCCTTTGGCAGTGCTTATAGGTAAGTAAGTTATTGTCTATGCTGGATTGTGAGCTGTGGATCCCAGGAGCAAATTCTTACTTGTCTTCTCTATTCTACAATTGAATACTGTGGTGGGAATAGGGTTGAAAGCAGAGGGGAGGCTTTATAAATGTTAAGACAAATAAGGAAAGAAACAAATCAAAAGGAAAGAAGGGAACATCAAGGAAAGTGGGCAGGAGAAGGAGGAAACGTAATGGTAATTGGAGGAAAGTACTCCAGAATGGGACAGAGACTTATGAGTTCTACCCCCTAAAAGAGAAGCTGACGTTCTAGTCCATGCAACTGTATTTGAAGATAGTCTTTGCAAGTAACCCAATGAAAAGGAGGCTGTGCACTGGAGAGATGGCTCAGCGGTTAAGAGTACTTGCTGCTCTTCCAGACGACCTGGGTTTGGTTCCCAGCACCCGCATGGCAGCTCATGACTGTAACTTCGGGGAGAACCAATACCCTCCTAAAGACATGCATGCAGGCAAAACACCAATGCACATGAAATAAAAAATAAATCATTAAGATGAGACTATGGGAGTAGGTTCTAATCCAACGTAATTGGTGACCTCGTAAAGATGGTGAACTGCACACTGGCACAGAAGAGGAAAAGGAGGCGAAAACAAGTCTGGTCATATGACAAGAACGAAACCACAACCACAAGGGAGCACTGCAGGTCACAGTCAGAGCGAGCAGGAGCAGAGGTAAGGAAGACTTTTACCCAGAGTTTCAGAGGAAATGACAACACTTTGATTTTAACATCTAGAACTATTGGATTTCTTTGTAGCACATTTAACAGTGGACCCTTCATCCTAATACTGGGACTATGAACCAGGGACATTTTGTTCTAGTGGCTGGTGATTTTCTAATGTGAAGGACCAATTTTTCAGGCTTTGTAGTCCATGAAGTTTCTATCACATCTACATAGCTAAGCCACTATAACCTGAAAGGGCTTGTATGCTATATGAAAATGAGAAATCTCATCTATATTCTAATATAGCTTTCATGTGATCTGAAATAATATTCCTTTTTCTCTCTTTTCTCAGATTACTTAAAAATGTCAAAATCACACTTGCCTCATAGCCTATACAAAAATAGGCATGAGAAATGTTTCTCCACCTTGAACGTAGATCTGGGAATAAAAAAAAAAAATCCTGGGTTTAGGCTGGGTTCCATTAATAGTTCCAGTAACCTGGTTTAAATCAGTACCTTTCCTCTTCCAAGGAGTATAGCACGCATTTCCCTGCCACCTGGAAAGCTAATGAATGGATGATCACATACCTCCAGACACTGTCTATAGTAACGGTGTATTGCTGTGACACTACTGACTGTGTCTCATACTCACAGGACTGAGCATCCCTCTGAGGGCCAGAGTGATGGTCATCTAAGTCACAAAGTCAGGGCAAAGTGGGAAGAGAAGTGCATGAGCCCTTCATCATTAACACCTTCAGTGAAGCCAGAGGACATTCTGAAGCAAACAGCATATATGTATCATCTAAGGTCAAATTTGACCCCAGGCTGCTGCTGAATCAAGAATTTTTTACATCTAGAAGAGGTTCCGCACTAGGACAAGCTTGCTGCTGAGAGTCACACTGCAGCTCCTTCCCTAGCTCACCACGATAAGCATTCATCATCTGCTAACACGTCTTTGGCCATCTTCAGCCCATGGCTGGGGTGCCAACAGCTAACAAAGCCATAAATACTCCCATGCACACCAGACTCTCACACTCATCACCCTAAGGAGTTGGAAGTCTGCCACCGTTCTGTGGAGGAGCTGGAGGAGAGCTGACAGCTACAGACGGTCAGGTCTGGCTCAAGGTAAAGCCAAAAAAGAAAGAAAGGGTTGGGGGGGGGGGAGGACAAAGACTAAAGAAAAGAGTTCATGAGAGGAAGTATCAGTGGCTAGGGCTGCAAACCTCGCGAGAACTGAAGGAATAACCCTGGCAAAACAGTGCGGCATCGTTCCAGTTATCACCAAAGTTACAGGTCCCTAAAACGTAGCGCTTTTCCCCCAACTTGAGCATTCCAATTCTACCTCATCCCTAAAACTGTGTCATTTCCCATGGAGAAGTTCAGTCTCTCACTCCTCACGCTAAGTTTGAAGTGAACCGAGAATTGGTATCCTTAATCCACCAATCTCCTCTTTGCTCGCTTCTCCTTTCCTACTCTTGTGCGTCCTCACCACCAGCTTTCAAATGAGTAGAGGAGCAAGCCAGGCTTTAGAATGTCTATCCAAACGCAACCTTCTAGCCTTCTTTTAAAAGATGTTTCATGAAAACACTGGGAGGCACCAAAGCACTCCTTCCCAGGAGGAGAGCAGCTCAATGGAACGGCAGTGGACTCGATCCCAGCTCTACCCCATGCCATGAGGACAGAGGTCCAAGCTTCAGTTCTCTGAGTCTGAACTCCCAGGCTGCAAAACCGCAGCAACAGAATCCTGGGGGGTTTCTGGGACTCACCATGACGTATTTTCCGTGACAAAAGCTACTGTGATTTCTGAGATTCGTAGACATGTATCTAACTCTGTCTCCAAGCACATGTCCCACCAAAGTCGCAGACCCCTATAGACTGTGTACCACAGCACATAATGGAGGCCATGCAGACAAAGGGAAAGCTACAGTTTAGCTGAGTGACAGAAGAGCTAATGACTAAGGTCAGGCAGCCATTGGCTCTGGCTTCCTCAAATGATCTTTGGATTATTAAATACTGGTAATATTCATGCTCCTGGTTAAGGTACACAGAATGTAAACACCTGAGAAGATAAGAAAGTGACACAAATTATCATTTTCAATGCACACACTCATACACTCACTACTTTCACACACACAGGTACACACTCACACACACTCACTCTCACACTCTCACACACACATGTTCACATATACACACACTCACACATGCACATTCACACATACCCACTCAGACACATTCAGATATATAAACACTCACACACTCACTGTCACACACTCATTCACACATACACTCACATGCACACGCACACATGTTCAGATATACACACTTACCCTCACTCATACATACATTTACACATTCACACACAAATTCATACATACATACACACACATGTTCACGCATACACACATTCAGATATACACAATTTCACTCTCACATACATTCATACATACACACACTCACACACATACTCTCTCATACACAATGCTCAAAAGCCTGAAGCATTTAGAAAAAATATTCTAGGTGCTTCTTTAGTTCTCCCTCTACAAAAGCATAAACGTTTTTGTGGCAAGAGATAAAATACAGAAAAATAACTTTCAACTTAAAAAAAAGTCTAGAAGTCAGTCAGATAAAACATAAATACATGATGCCACCCCACAGTGACTCAGAGCTGGGACGTGGGGGTCAAAGTACTTTAGTCTCAAGCCCAGATAACATGTGCTTGATGAAAAGCCACTCAGGAGAGATGGAGATGACAGGCTTGGGCAAGGAAGCTGAAGGTGGTGAGCTCTGGGAAGATTCTGTGTATTGGAGCCTATGTGGGAGGCAGGGATAGGTTATTAGAAGTTTTATAACCCAATATCCTTCTTTTGTTTTCATGGTAATTCTATACCCCTACTATACCTAAATAAGTCCATCCATAAAGGGGGAAAGGCAACCTTTAATTTGAGATTCAAATCATAAAATACTGTGTAAATTGGGCAGATATGGATGAGAAGGTCAAGGGAGAAAGACATTTCCATGATTACGGGTTGTTACAAAATCATCTAAATGGGCACATAGGAAGAACAGAGAGTGAACGGCCCAACAACATAGGCTCCTGTTTAAAAGCCTAGCCCTGTTGCTAGCAAAGGAACGGTGATGCACCATTATCCCAGGCTGTCTTAGTAATGGTTTGACAGGAAATCAATGGCTACATAATTTTACTGAACATTAAATATATAAATAAAATGGCCAGTCTTGCCATAAGCATATTTCATAATTAGTACACTAGCAGACACAGTCCTTATCCTAGTTGTAAAGTACTGTATCTTCAGTTCTTATGAGTTTCTTCTGCCTGCACAAGATCTTCAAAAGAAAGCCTACAGCAAACGATTAATGGTTCTGTGGGGCTTGGGGAAATCTCCTGTTGATGTTGTTACTGATGAGTTGCTGCTGCTGGTGTTGAGAGGTAGTGGTGGGTTGTTGTGGGTTGTCCTAGGTTGTTCTGGGTTTAATGTTATTTACTGGATCCCCATAAAGTCAGGAGACACCAAATGACTTTTGTAACTCTCACCTCTAAGTCTTCTCTGATTGATTGAATTAAATGCCTGCAGCCTGGACTGGGTAGAAGAGAAGTAGGCAGGGAGAAGGGTCATGGGCTTTGGAAAAATTAGGAAGCACTAGGGGGAAGGGAGAGCAGGAGAAAGAAGAGGAAGGAAACATGCCATGGGTTAGATGGAAGAACATCAATCCATCTAACTGGGATGTGGCCATGTGGTCATATTCCATGTGGCTAGGAACATCAGCATAGCATGAAGAAAAACAGCCCAAAGGGACATATGTATATTATATGCAGTTTTATTTGGGGAATAGAATTAAAAACTAGCATAGATGTGCTAAGATTGCATAATACAGGCTAAGGCTTGTTAAAATCTATCAGGTCTCTCTGTGTGATTATTCATAAGTGGGCTAATGGATAACTCCATTGGCCTAATAATCTTAATAATCAATTATGGATATTAATATTTCCTACAACAGTAGATGGTAGTGATAATGAAGTTTTCCCCCCTTTTTCCTTCTCTTACTGTTCATCCTCCCCTTCTGCTTCTTCATTCTTTTCTAACTACTCCAGGCTCACTTATTTAATGAACAACAAATACGTGAGAACCAGGGTAGATCCTGCTGTGCATGAAGGGGTAATGCCACAGTTAACCATGGCTGTCAATTAGACTACATAAGAACTACAACTCAAAAACGGAGGGCACACCTGTGAGGAATTCCTGTTCAATTTGAAGAAGGAAGAATAACTTCTAATCTGGATCTTTGAGGTAGGAAGACATGCCTTTATTCTGGATCTTTAATCCTGGCCTAATTTGGGCCATGAAAGCCTTTATAAGAGCAGTTGTAACATTTTTGGGAGTCAAACCTTGCACAAGGGTCACCTAAGACCATTAGAAATATCAGATATGTACATTATGATTCATAACAGTAAGAAAATTACAGTTATGAAGTAGCAAGAAAAATAATTTTATGATTGGGGGTCACCACAACATGAGGAACTTTATGTAAAGGGTCGCAGCAATAGGAAGGCTGAGAACCACTGCTATATAAGGACATGGAAGAAGGAAGCTTTTGTTCTTTGCCTGCTTGATCTTGCCCTCACTATCAATTCCATTCCTTCATTGGATTAAAACCTATTTCTTCAGGATTCTCCAGCATATATGGAAGACCAGCTGAGACATTCAGCCTTGTAGACTAAACAACTGCTAGATTCCTAGTCTTTTCATTCACAGCCAGTCATTGTTGGATTAGCTGGACCATAACCTGTAAGTCACTCTAATAAATCCCCGTTCTATATATATAGACAGATTTGTTTTAGGAATTATATTACTCTACAGTAGCAGTTCTCAACCTGGGGATCATGACCAACAGAAAACACATATTTCTAATGGTCTTAGGAACTCCCAACCACAAACATTTTCATTGCTACTTCATTACTGTAATTTTCCTACTGAATTGTGTCTCAGTTCCTAAGACCATCAGAAATACGTGTTTTCCCAATGGTCGTGATCCACAGGTTGAGAACTGTTGCTCTAGAGAACCCTGACTAATACAGGGGCCTTCAAGAAATGGCAGGTAAGTCTAGGAAATTTCCTGTGTTCTTTGGAGAAGTTCTACTAAGTCCCGTTCTTGGTTTCTTCTCTTCCACATCTTTCACAATCCTGTGTGATCCTGTTTTTCCTTGTGCTAATTCTATGCCTCATACACTCTCTGTAACATCCTTTTCCATACTGGTTCATCTTTCTTATATTGTTTCTCCCAGCAAGTACTGTGGAAGTCAGACCATACCATACCCTCATTCCTATTCTAAAGAGCCCATCACCCTTAACTATTCTTTGGAGATCTGTTGGTTTGTTTCAAAGACTCTTAAAGTAGTAAATACTTTTTAAAGGTTTATCAAATATAAACACAATCCATAAGCTTCCATGGGTTCAACCACTAGCTGTGTAAGAATTGTTTTAACTGTGTTTAGCCATCCCCCTCCAAGCTTCAAATTCATTGTTCCCAACTGATGGTTAAAATATGCTCACTAGAATATTCATGGACATCTATGACTTATCTAAAACTAAGCATATCATATTTTCCTATCCCATATCTTGTTTGTACCTTGATTAAAAATGAATTTATTTAGTCACTCTTTCAATCTTAGTATATTATTCAACTCTTCTCGCCTTACCCATCACAAGCTAATTAGAGAAAAATGTTTGTTTTAGGGTTTCTATTGCTGTGAAGAGACACCATGACCACAGCAACTCTTATAAATAAAAATATTTAATTGGGGCTGGCTTATAGTTCAGAAGTTTAGTTCATTATCATCATAGCAAAAAACATGGCAGCATGCAGGTAGACATGGTGCTGGAGAAGGAGCTGGGATTTCTACATCCAGATATGTAGGCAGCAGGAAGAGAACTGGCTTGAATTTCTGAGACCTGAAAGCCTATGCCCACAGTGACATACTTCCTCCAGCAAGGCCACACCTACACCAAGAAAGCCAAACCTCCTAATAATGCCACTTCTTTGGAAGAAGCATTCAAACACACATCTACGGGGGCCATTCTTAATTAAACCACCTCTATGCTCTTAATTATGAGGATACTTTCCTCATTACTACTTTCTTTGTTCAGTTCTTTTTGTCCCTTGCTTAATTTTCTGTCTTATCTCCAAGCTGAATATTGACACATAAATACCTACCTAAAACATTTGATTTTTTTCCATTGCTAATTTGAAGAATGCTTTCTGGATCCTTGATGTCACATATGTGATATTCCTGATAAAAACTGTAGCTGTTTCCAACTGCTGACACTCAGTACTTTATTGTATCAGGCATTTCCCATGACATGTCCTGTAAAAAGCCATACCAAACTTGGATCTCTGCATAAGTCAGGGACACTTTCAAGACCTTATATGTATGCTACCAGGTTCTATCTGCCTAGAAACTCCTTCTTTTCTCTCCTGGAAAATTCTGACTTCCTTCTACAAAGATTTTCCTGACTTTCCCCAAGTGCTGTTAGCAATTTCTCTCTCCTAGTCTTAGTTCTAAAGTTTACCATTCTCATATATTTATAGTATTTTATGATTGAGAATGATCCTGAAAACCTTGCTACCTAGGCTGATAACTCATCGAGTACCTGTGAGACACATGTAGGCACAGCCTAGTACATGGTAACTCATCACTTGCCATTCGATAAAATAATGAGTCAATGATTTAATAGTCAAAGGCAGGCTAGAGAGATTGTCAGAACTACCTGTGTCTGACAGCTGAAGCCACGGTTATTATTAAGAATGCCTAGGAAAATATATAATTATAAGAAATTATAGAATGCAACAAACCCTGGCAAGCACTGATATTTATTAAAATGAAAAGAGAGACAAGCTAGCTAAAGGAATTGGGAAAAGCAGATGCTAGAGTGTGGAGAAAAGTCAGATAAGAGTGTAGTCACACAAGCTAGCCTAGGACAGCACTTCCGAAAGGAAACCCTCCCCAGTCTGCTAAATTGAGACTAAAACCCTCTGTCTGTTCACACCTCATCCCACACTTGCTTATCACAGTATGCTTTAACTGTCCACTCTCTATAACACTCCTGGATTACTTCCCCGGAGGCAGGAGGGACTACTGCCTCGCTGACAGGACAACTTTTATATGTGGTACAGTGCACAACACATACCTAGTGTTCCGTAAGTATATGTTGGATGATTGAAGGGGTGTATGGTTATATATGTGAGTGAAATGCAGCTAAGCAATCTTGTAGCACAAAGATTAAAAGATACTTTTGACATGTCCCCATACAAATACATAAAATACATTGGTTTCAAACTGGAAGGTCTAAGAATTTGAGGTGAGATGAAGAGCTGGCCTTCCTCCCAGATTCATCACCATGAAAATGGATGGATGGGGCTGAAGAGCTGCCAACATATTTCACCAATGCTTTATTACCAGATAACACACAGGAGTCGCTGTCCCGCTAAGGAGTGGGAAATGCATCATCTCCAAATTACACCAGCAAACAGTATCAACCTGAAGCCAATGAACTAACATCATGTCTCCTTGATCTTAACGTTTTAGTTATTCATTCCCCTATGTGTTATTATTCTATACCCTGTATTTCAGGAAGCATCAAAAAGTATGGCAGCATATTGTCATCAGAAGACCTCAACTTGCTGTTAGAAGTGGGGTGTTCTGGTGATAAATCCTCAGACAGATGCCTAGAAGGGATCTTCTGACAGATGGCTAATGTTTTACTTTCAGATCCACAAATGAACAGAACTTAAAATAAGAACTGGAAATGAAAAACATTGGTCTACCAAACACAACAAGTTCCCCTCCTCAGACAGCCAGGGAATTAGAAGGGATGCTTTTCAGCAATTAGGTAGAGTGGCTGGAAATTGAAATTTAGCAACCCCCATCCTTCAATGAGAACAGTAACAATCAGAAGATCATGTCCTTCCATCTCCAGTGTTTGAATTTCCAGAATGTACCAATGGGCCATATACCTGAGGACTATCAAGCAAAAAGGATGTAGGGAAGAAACTGGCCCTGTTTCTCAGCCTCATGCCTAAGGAAATGCACATGGATGAAATCCTTTCTTCTGGCCTTCGACTTGAGTCCTCAGGACATCTGTAAACTGTGACTGGAACCTACTGAACTTTTTAAACTGGCCTTCTCAGAGAGACTTGAAAGAAGTGTGTGTGTGTGTGTGTGTGTGTGTGTGTGTGTGTGTGTGTTTGCTTTGCTTTACTTTATTTTAGGGTTTGTTTGGGTTTTTTTTTTTTCATTTTTATTTTCTTTTTAAGTTCAGGACATTTGGAGAACTGTTTCCCAATATATCCCATGCAGATACTGTACTTTATCAAATAAAAGATCTCACCACTTGTAGTCAATTGTGTGTTTCCATGACAGCATATAAGAAATATGAAAATATGTGCATATTTTCACTAAATTGGGAAAATACAATAAGTGTCTAGAATTTTATAGACAAACAAAAAAAACTATTTCTTTCTTGCAATTTAAACAGTCTTCTCGAGAGAGGAAAAGTCAGGAAGATCTGAATCAGAGGCAGGCAGTTGTTCTATCAGGAGCCTCTACATTCTGGTTTATCTAGTTCATATCATAACAAGCAATAGTGACAATATCTGAGCAAAGGAAGGATATTGGAGGAAAGAAGGTATCTGAGGAAAAGGGGGTATTTGAGGGCTCATCTCTTTAAGAATCACTCTTAATTTCCATCTCATCCTGTGTCTGAATTTGAGTATGGAAAGTGTGCACTTCAAAATCTAACAGAAACTTAGCCAGTATTTCTGACAGGTCAGGTGTAACAGCCCCAAGAGAGTGCGCCTGACCTCTTAGATATGCGACCTATAGCGACATTTAGTGGTAGTTCCCTAAACTACAGCCAGGTGTCCTGAATGGTAGGATCCCTGCTGGGAATAATTTAGCCAAATTCTCCCTCATCCCATTTAGAGATGTCACCATAATCACACCAGCCCGGTTACTCCAAGGTCCTCTGAAGGCAGAAGCAGTGGTGGTAGCAGCTAATATTTTTGCAATCTTATCTTTCCATCCTTTTGGCATTTTCTGTGTATAGTTGACTTCATAATAGAATCATAATAGTATTGCTGGAGGAGACCCTAGGGATTATGGAATCTAGTTCTTTCACTTTACATTATACAACAATGACTCGATATGGGAGCCCACGGTCCTGCAGCTTGGTAAAGTCTCATTGTGTTCAGAGTCCTGAATGCAATGCTCTCTCAACAAAATGACTTGGTTGTCCACAAAGGACAGTCTGGAGCATTGGCTCTACATATTTTTCACCATGTTCACTGTACTTAGAAACCAAACGTATTGAAAGATGACTAAAGTTCTACAGGAGGCTTGAGATGAATTATAGAGTGGTACAGAAAAATCAGAGTAAGTAAAAATTAACAACCCCCACTTAAACAGCCAGGATGACTCGATGACATAGATATGCTGTCTCTCTCAATCAAGGAGGCTGGGGCAGAAAGAGTTCTCTATATGTGCTTGCACTCATAAGCTATGAGTCAGATTGAATGATAGTAAACTGGAGTCAAAAAACAAGTTGGAATGTTAGAAACATGTTTGGATGACAGTAAAGAAAACAGGTGTTGAAAAATGACACAAGGGAGAAAAGGCCAGAAAACACGGGAAACTCAAACTACCAGTTTCCATAGCAGGTATCAGGAGGAAATATCTTAAAACTGCAAAATGAATAATATAAAGGTAACACAAGTGTAGAGATTGTTACAAAGAGGCAAATCCAGGTGACAGTCACAGAGAGGAACTGAGGTAGGAGCCCGTGCAGATCAGGCATCCATGCGTAAGGGTGGAAGGACTACGGCTGTTTTAGGTTATGAGGTTCGTAGAAAATTCAGTGCCCTAAAAATGTGTGCATCTGAAATGTGACAGAACATAACCACATATTTAAGAACTACAACATAACAAAGGCAAATCACCTAAAATTATTACTTTCAAATTACACGTAGAAGAGACAATAATGTTTCATAACCATCCCTGAATTAATAGCCTACTCACATAATGATCTACTTACACCATTCATCGGGGATACAAATAACCAAATATAGGACCACATTAAAATAATGGTCTTGTACCTATAATTAAAAGAGTGGCCGGTAAATACATGTTCATATATTTACACTGAAATCTAAAGTTTTTGTGGCACTATTCATCATTCCGAGTGTTTCTTCTCTCTGGCTGAGTCTTTGAATTCATCAGCCAGTATCACAGTGCGTTGGCCAATGTTGCTGATGTGACACTGGAACACATTCCATCCTCAGGATTAAGGCCACTCACTCCTCCTGCTACTGGGAATGTTGGCAGGTAATGGAGATCCGATAAATCACTCTATAGTAATTACCTTCAAGCAAATAGGGCAGCCTAGTCCAAGGGTACCAGACATTTCCCCTGAAACTCAAGATGGAAACAAATTTTGGAGCCTATTTTCTCAAGATGGGGTAACTCCAGACACTGCCAGTTGACTCCGAACACCCCCAAGGGACAGCTGAGGCCTGTGTTGGAGGAGCCTAGCCTGCTTCCACCTGTCTTCACACAGGTCCTGTCAAGTTCAGAAGATGATGTCCAGATATAGAACACCTTAGCCAGTTGCACAGGTTAAGCTGGAAGAAGCTAAGAAGACCCTAAAAGCAGGAAAAGTCTCTCCTTTTAAGGGTTTCACCCTTTCTTCACTGAAGGCTTCTGTGTGACAGGAAAGCAATGTCACATAGCCACAACCAAAAGGGTCTGGACAGGCCTTGTTATGTTCCCCTCTGCCTCCAACTTGATCACACCCTTTGTCATGCCATGCTTCTGCATGAGGACCCTTCACAGCAGTGTTCCCTGGGTCTCGCTCACTGTGATTATGCAGCCTTGGTCATACAAGCTCGCTATGTGTTTTCTCCTTGTGCCCTTTGTTGGAGGGGTGTCAACCATGAGCCTGGTGATGAATGAGCACTTAGTATTACTCCCTTCCTGTCATCATTCCCAAGGGTGTTCCTAGCAAACCTCCCATATGCTAATCTCCACCACAGTGCTTCCCCTGGGTCTGACATACGACCATCAAATGTGAGTCCTCTTACTGTTGTGCTAGGTACAATGCCATCTTTACTTTGATTGGAGGCTGGAAGGATAAAGTTCTGTGACTCTTTTACCCTCCTTTACTTAACTTTCCTTTCAAAAGGGTTGTAAATGAAGTATCCAACCCTCCCACCAAACAATTCTACAGATCGCAATGCAACCTATCTTCAAGACTGTTCAACTTTGTGTGAACATCTGTTTTACTCACAGTAAAGGAAGAAGGAGAACACAGTGAGGGAATCAATACAAGTGGGTTCTTTCTTTCTTGATGAATTTAAAATTTGATAGAAGAAACAAAGTATATGTTTACTTTGCAAACTAGAATTTAGCAAAAGGGTTGGAAAAGCTGTAGTTGTTCAGGAAAAAAAAATCATTCTGATTTGATTGGGGTGAAGATGAAGTGTTCTTTAAAGTTCCTTCTTAGCCTAGCTCAGCTGACCTTTCAATACTAGATAGGAGGCTAGCATTTCACATAGACGTAACAGACAAAAATAAAGGCTCAGAGGAGGGAATGGTAGCAATGTTGGGGTACTGGCTACTAATCCAGTTTGAACAGATCGTTAAAGGATTGATGAGAAGTGGTTTACCAAAGAAAGGAAATGTTGGGAGGGTGGAGCTGTCTATAAATAGACCTTCTTGTTTCATTGCATACACAAAATGACAGCTTACAGCCAGGACAGGAACTCTGACCAAGCATTCTTACACCGCTGTGGGTGGGTATGCCCTGAGGAGCACAAGTGTCTGACCCTTGGGCTCCAGGCCACTGTGGCAGCCACAGGGACCTGGAGATCCTGCCTGCTGCAGTGAGTTTTCTTTTCTGTCAGTCTTCTGAAGGAACCCTGCAGGGATTCTCATTCAAACCTCTTCCAAGGGGCTGCTTCTAATACATAATTTAAACTAGTACATAATTTAAACTATACATTCAGTAGTTCAGTTATCTTTTAGTGTTTCTAGAAATATTTTGTTATAATTTTTTCCACAGCATTTTAATGCTTGAGTGTATTCCTAACTGTACTAAATGTCATTTAAAGGTTTATAAAAATAAACTGCCAGAATCTTGCCTAATTTCTGCGGATGGGTAGTGTAACTCGCTAGCTTTCTTTTCATTTTATACTTATACTGAATTCAGTCTAAGTTCACAGACTGCAGTAAAACCATCTTTCACACTTTGTTTAAAAAATAAATGGGTGCTGAATGTGGTGGCACAAGCCTTTAATCCCAGAACTCTGTGAGTGACTAGCCAACCAACAAGAAAACAAACAAAAACAAAAGGGGGTTTTAGCCATTTTCTTTCTTCATAATTAGTAGTTATGGTCTAACTCCAACAGTCAATTTGTTTTTTAGGTTTTTATTTTAATTCTTGGTAATTTTTAAAATAATCACAGCTCTACATAAATTTTAGACTTTAACACAACTCATACATGTATAAAGACACTTCAAAACATAACTTTTCTGTCCAAATGTTGACTTTTGAGCATAAACTACTTTTTTACTTTCTTTCATTTTTAACAAAAATGAGAGCAAAAAAAATCAATCCTTTCCCATTATTAAATTAATGAATTTGCTGTGAAATAGATTTCTCAACAAAATCATGATGCAAAAGAGAGACACAGCAAATTACTAGCTGTCTCAAAAGTGGCAAATTGCAACTATCAAAGCAAAACATTATGGGCGTTAATCTTGTTAATCTTTATTCAATGGGAAGGAAAACCGAGTATGAACAACGAGATAAATATGCTCATGAGGAAAGTGTCTAAGAGGCTCGATGTGGTTTTAGTAGATTTGAGCTCTCTGGCATTTGCTCTCCCTTTTACCCCACTTTGCAGATCTCATGCCCACTAATCATTCCCATGTTTTAACCCTTTGTGCACATCCTCAAGGGTGCGTTGTGTTTAGAGACAGTCAGTTACACTAAGCCAAGGTTTTTCTACCTTCATTCCAGTGCTGAGGCTTAAAGAAGGGTACAATTGCTAAGACTATACCTACAGCACAACACTTACTGTTAGTTATCAAATGATAAAGACTGCCATTATCTACAATTTTAAGAGAAATTGTACATTCTGGTACAGAGAAGATAATTTAGAACTGGAAAAAAGACACCCACCAGTCTCATATCTAAATAATGATGAAATTCCGTAGAAAATGGCTAATTAAATTATTTACTTGTATTTATGTATTTAATCAGGTGGTAGTAGTATTAATCCTTAACCTGCCATTTTAGATGAGCACACAGACACCTGATGGA
This sequence comes from Lophiomys imhausi, assembly GCA_907164525.1. Classification (NCBI taxonomy): domain Eukaryota; kingdom Metazoa; phylum Chordata; class Mammalia; order Rodentia; family Muridae; genus Lophiomys; species Lophiomys imhausi. The sequence goes on from CAJQZJ010001301.1 coordinate 1,921,253, forward strand.
TGTTAACAAGCCTTGGCCTGGATTGTGCAATCTTAGCCCATCTAAGCTAGCCCTTAATCCTATTCCCCAAATATGACCCCATATATACATATGTCCCCTTGGACTGTTATTCTCCACATTATGCCAATGTTCCAAGCCATGTGGAATGAGGTTCTTTTCTCTAACCCACAGCTAGTCCTCCTCCCTGTTTTTGGCATCTTTTCTCTTCTTCTGGATGCTTCCTCTTCCTTCTTTGGAGGTTTCTCCTACCCATAAGTCTCTCTGCTTCAGAAACCCAAGCACCTTAGTCCCGCCTACCTCAGTCTTTGCCCAGTCTCAGGCCTCAGCATTTATTTAACCAATCAGAGACAAGCAAGTTAACACACCATTACTTGATGTACAGCAAGCAAGTTTCTAGGAGCAAGTTAATTAACATTTAGAATGCATAACATCACCCCATTAATTCCCTTCTTTTGTCTAATAAAAAGGCTAATTTTAAACTCATATAGTAAAAACAGTAAGAACAAATATGAAACAATCAAGAAAACCATATATAAAAGCTACACACATGTTTAACCTCTTTGATTCAGGCAATTTTTTTTTACTTTATTTTTTATTTCTTCAAGTTACATCCCAATCGCAATCCCCTCCCTATTCCCCGCTCCAGTCCCACCCTCCCACCCTTACCCCCCATCCTCTTCCCTTTTTTTTAAGTTTAAGGTATATCTTATTTCCCCCAACAGCTCCCCCTTTCAGTCCAACAAATGGCTCTTTCTCTTATAATAATAAATACAATAGAAAACAACAGAGGTAATTAGGCCACAGTTATGAGGGTTATATGGCTTAGCATACATTCCCAATGTCCAGTCCATATGTATTTGGCACCTGACTTTAACATTCTACTATCTAACCATATCCATGAGTTTAAAGTTCTATATCTAACTCAACTTTCATAGTAACTTGCAACACAACTTTAAAAACATCTTCTTAGATCCATAACTCTCTTGATTCCTAAACAACTCAAAATTTAATTATGAGACTCTAGCTAACTATTCTTCAGACAACCTCAGAGACCTGAGAGGAATAAATATATCTGATTATATAGGAAGTACAGGGCTTGCAGCTTCCAAAACTAAGAAATGACATACCAGTGGCTGCCTGGACAGTTCCCATTTTCTCTCCATGAATCAGGCAATTTTGTAGAAGGAAAAAAATCATCTGACTTTCTTGGTGTGTCTCATGTTCTGAACTTTAATATTTTCTATCATATCCCATATTTATAAACCCAAAGATTTTATTTAGACTTGAAAATATCCTCTTAAATCCTAAACAACTCAAGTTCAATTGAAATTTTATATCTATTATGTCTTCAACCCCATCAAAGATATAAGAAGTGATAAAATTATTGAGTGAGTAGGACACATAGGAGGGCAGCTGCCAAAAAAAAATTACAGTTTGCTGCCTAGAGAGTCCCTCTCAATATTGGTTAATATAGTTGGAGCATCATCTTCAGCCTTCTGGCTAAGCATATCTCACAGACTAAATTATGAAGCAGGAAATAAGAAGGATTTTCCCATTCTGTCTCTGCAGAATCAGGTCATCCACTTACCTGCATTTAACCTCTGGTCCATCTTTGGACTGTATATAATTTTCTGAGAGGGTGATTTTGCCCAGTAGGAATTATCTCCTGATGGAGTTTCTTTTTGATGCTCATTGTCTCCTTCCAAGTCCAATGGGAACTGTCAGAAGCTGACAGTCTCATGCCAAGGAATTTTTAAAATAATAAAAATATCTTTAAATGCCATATTCTACAGATCTCTTGAGGCTGCTGATCTCTTTAACACCAGAAGCAACAGCAGATAGCTCGGACAAGAATGCATCTGGGTGGTGGAGCTGATCGAGGTCTGCCCTCCAGCTGACCTTGTACTAGTTTTGACCTGAGTGATGGAACTGTCTGGCATCCATGCCCCAGCTGACCTTGCAGAATTTGCTCTCTTGCTAGAACCCTATCCCCACCCTACCCCCACTTTCCACTAGGGTGGAACCCAGACCTTTCAGTTTAGCTGAAAAGTTTGTCCTAGTTCAAGGTTTTCAGTTTTACCAAGAGAGTCACCAAAAGGAACAAAAATCTTGTTGCACATGAGAAGCTTGGCTGTTTGCTTTATTTGCATTTTTACATCCAGGTTTGTGGATTTTTGTTTGTTGTTTGTTTAAATTGGACTCTTTTCTCCTTGTGCTTAGGAGGAAGTTTCTAAACCCTTCTCTCATTTTTTTTTCAGAACCTCCCAATGATCCAAAACAAAGCCTGGCTTCGTGAGGTTAACTGAAAGCAGGGGGATATTCCACTAATTCTCTTTAGAAATAACTCATAATTTCTTTTAAAAAATGTTTTCTTACATAGATTTATTTTTGTATAAAGGACAAGAAACATACTGAAAGGAAAGGTGACTGATAATTTTACTTAGAAAAAGTTTACATAGCCGGGTGTTGGTGGCCCACACCTTTAATCCCAGCACTTGGGAGGCAGAGGCAGGCGGATCTCTGTGAGTTCGAGGCCAGCCAGGTCTACAAAGCAAGTCCAGAACAGCCAGAGATACACAGAGAAACCCTGTCTCGAAAAACCAAAAAAAAAAAAGAAAGAAAAGGTTTACAAAAGAAAACAGCATTAAATTATAGACAGATGATAGACATAGATAGATACGTGGTAGATTAGATAGATGATAGATAGATAGATAGATAGATAGATAGATAGATAGATAGGTAGGTAGCTTAGAAGGAATGAAGAGTTAAGTGGAAACAGGACTCTAATATTCTCCAAAAGATACTGCCTAGAGTTGGATTTGGATTATTGACAACTTGCAGTGTCAGACTCTGAGCCAGTTTGTTCATGGGAGCTAGCCAGGAGAGCCTTCTCTCATGCCAAGCTTCTCTGGCCAAATGTCATTGTGGGGACACCCCTATGAGTTGGTGCTCTCTAGATAATTCACTAGCAGTCTAGAAACTCCATGTTCAGTCAGAATGTCTCATCTCTGTTCCATACCAACGCACAGCCTGTCTCACTTGTCTTCTGTCAGGTTCTCATCATGAAAGTCTATGAGTGACCACTACCTCCACCTTTAGAAGATCCATGGCTCCCAATAACAAGCAAAGGCTTGGGTTTATCCCACTGACGAGCAAAGGCTTGGGTTTATCCCACCGACGAGCAAAGGCTTGGG
>CAJQZJ010001301.1:1924456-1937972 GCA_907164525.1 Lophiomys imhausi
CGACGAGCAAAGGCTTGGGTTTATCCCACCGACGAGCAAAGGCTTGGATTTATCCCACCGATGAGCATATATCTATTTGATTGCACAGTGCTCAGAAACCTCGCCAAATAACCTGGCAGTCTGCATCCTGGCTTTCAGAAGTCTAAAAATCATAGAGTCAGTTTTAGCAACCTGCCAAGACAAGTTGATTTGTCTTCCAAACATTTTTTTTTTTTTTTTTTTAGTTCCAGTTGAAAAAAGACTTGGCTGACTTCCCAGTCTTTGATAATTCAACATAGCATGTTAATAAATACTTAACAAATAAAAGGAAGGAAGCAAAATACTTTATCATTTCCCAGGTAGATGCATAGAAACCTCCTCCCACCCACATGCTAAGGGACAGTTGCTCCTAAGGCAGATTAAATGGATCAGAGTGGTTCAGTATGACTTTTTATTTTGTTTAACTCCAGAGTCTAAATGAAAATCTCCCTCCATAGCTTTCCTTATAGTATTTAGAATAGCATTTTCACAGATGAGTAGTCAAAAAAATGTATTGAATGACAAGTAAATAAGTGTTAGCTTCCAGAAAGAACTTCATTCTCCCTCCTTCCCTCCTACTCCCACCTTTAAAAGAGTATGCCATGGGGAAAGTGGTGTCAAGGATTTCATTGTATGGAGTTTGGGGTGTGATAAAGGCTAAAGGGGAGACATAGCATTCTCCATTACCGAATCCTGACTTGTTTGTAATTCTACCCTGTAATCCTACCCTACAATAGAAGGAAGCCATTCTTCTTCTCCTTCACTGTCTCTATGTCTCCTTAGCAAGCAACGAAAAACAGGCTTAAATCTTATAAATAAGGCCTGTGGTAGCTGCCCTACTCCATCCACGTTAAGCTAGTCAGGAACATAGCTTCCATTTCTTTCAATCATTTGTCCTGCACTTTGTGGCTACCAAGAAGGATACACCAGAGTGAAACTCAGGGAAGAGTGATGAAGCTGCGGTATGTGTCCTCAGCCTGCGACTCAGACATACTTTGTACAAAATATCTCCTATTTTCTTATCCAGAAGACCTTTTCCTGAAATCCAAACCAATAACAAAGAGAATAAATTTTTTTTGCCTTGCTATCTATGTGTGCATCTTTTTATAGCTCCTCAATTTGAGATAGATAGCTGGTTAAAGGTTTACAGAGCTCAGAGCTGTAGAGATGGCTCCATTTTAAAAATGTTTGCTGAGCAAGCATGAGGACCTGAGTTTGATCCCCGGCACCCACATTTTAAAAAGATGAGTGCGGTGGCACACACCTTTGACCCCAAGGCTGGGAAGGGGAAATAAGGTGGAGCCTTATTAACTTCTGGCCTTCACAGATACACTAATGAACAGGTGTATCCATGCACATGAACACACACACACACACACACACACACACACACATGAGAGAGAGAGAGAGAGAGAAAGGGAAATTTAAAGAGCTTGATCATGCTCAAATTCTTGAATCAACACATAAACATATAAATCAATAAGAATTGCTTCCAATAAATGGGATTAGCTCATGTGTCTAAAGGTTTCAGAGTGATGGTAGAGTCTACCATCTTTAGAACATAACTGTAAAGCCATGTGAAAGATGAGAAAAGGCCAGACTCTTCCTCTAAGGGACCGGAGAACAAGACAGCAGCACACAGTCTCTGAAGCAGCTTGAAGTTCATCCACATCCTCAGGTGGACAATTATTATCTGATAATCATGCATTCTCATCACCTACTAAGTCCCAAGTGAACTTACCACAAGCAGGAACAGAACCTATATGCACTGGCCTAAGAAAGCCCCAACCTTATCTATGGTTGGATGCCTTACTTTGTACTATTACCATTCTTGCTATATTAGTCAGTTGCTAGTCACTATTCAAAAAGAAAAAAACTGATATAATGAAGTCATTAAAAAAAAAAAAAGGCTCATGTTGGCTCACCGTTTTAGAAGTTCCGGCCCCAGATCAGCAAACCTATTGCCCTGGACTCTGGCAGGCTCACCAGATGAATAATAACAGGGAGAAGGTAGGAGACAAACTGCTCATCTCACTGTCAGGAGGCCAATGAGAGTGAGGAAAAGCCAAGGGCACTCCCACACTACCTTCCAAGGATATAATCCCAACAAGGCAAATGCTCCACCACTAAGTCACCTCCTCAGCTCTAGAGCCATCCTTACTTAACATTTTACATTTTCTCAGACTCTTCCTTCCTTTTCCTCTCCTGGTACCAAGTTAAAAACGAGTAGGTGAGGACCTCAAGTAGCAGCGGCTGTTGATTTTCTTTAACTTCAATCTTGGTTTTAAAAATGAATGAATTCGCTCAGTTTGCCTTAGTTTCAACAACGAACTCTCTAAGGTGGACATATTTTACTATCTGCTAAGGCACAGAGAACTTACATGGTAGCCGGAGCTGATGAAGTTACATAAGCAACAAGTGGCAGAACCACAGCCAGGCAATATGCACCAAGTCCCCATGTTTTGATGAGTCATGCTTTAAAAATACAGCACACTTTCCCCAAATAGAAGCCATTTATGACTGAACAAAGCTAAGCATGCCAAGTCTTCATGCAATGGACTTCATCCAGCTCATAGACACACAAAAATCTAGAATAACACCCAAAAGCACCCTTGATCTAACGCGTCATTGGAATATGCATGCACAGATAAAAAGAAATACCTCTGTACTCAGCAAAGTGAAGGTTGGATTTCATATAGCTCTAGGAGTTTTAGTCTGGAAACTATGGAGAAGTAAAGGTAACCAGAGTGCCTGGCCCAGCCCGGCCCTCAGAAGGAAGAAATGAAGACTCAAAATGATGGTGAGAAGGATGCAAAGATTAAAGAAGATTTTGTTCATTTTGACACTGAATTATGCAAATCATATGCAAAGTATGCAAATCTTCACAGAGATAGGGAGAAAAACTGTGTTTATTTTTCTTTCCTCAAGCCTTTATATAAATACTTTCTGAAATGAACAGCTAGGTCTCTGCCTGTGAATGTCACAGGGAATCATTTTCTAGGTACAGTGAAATTTCATCCAAAGAAAACTGAATTAGCCACATCCATATTTTTTCAAATGTAGGTAGTGTAGGAAATTTTGTAATCCTTTTATCATTGTGGTTGTTAGAAATTGGTTTTCAAGTACCTTCGGGGTCTCTCTCTACTTCTAGGTTTCCAATCTTCTCACAATACATCATCGGCCTTGTGCATCACTGATGAAAGGTGGGCTACTGCAGACATCAAAAGCCAAGGGTTTTACATCAGACGTGGTATCAGAAAAGTGAAATAATGCAATCTGACCATGAGAATATCTATTACATTTATTAATCATAATATATTGTTATTAGTTTACTACTAATTAATATTCTGTATTTGTATTACATGCTAACAAACTGGATTGGAGCAGAATATATTGAGAACAAGCTAAAAATTTCCATGTATTTGATCTTCTGAGTTCATCTGTTCTGGTTTCTTAAGAAAGACACACGCGTCTTTTGAAACCATATTAGTCATTCTGACTTTAGATGAAAAGGCCTACCCTTCACACAACCCCAATGACTTCAACATATATTTCAATACTTTTTCTGCAGCTTCCATAACTCTCGAGATAAAATTTTTTTTCTAAAGTTAGGAATAAATACAAACATAGATGCCTAGAAAACATGAAGTGCATGAAGAAAGCCAATTAAAACAGCCTAAAATTACATGTGCCAGTTACTTCTTGAGAAAGAAAATGCATAAACGATAACAGAGACACAAGAAACATGATGTCTGTCTTTAACCTTCTCAAATTCTAAACTCAAATGTTAAAGGTAATTAAGCTAAATTTAGGTTAATTAAAACTCAAACCCAGGATACAAAATTTCAGGTCTACAAAGCAGAGTGTTAGAAGAGTCTCTCACAGAGACCAGGCAACTCAAACTATGAACCTATATCACTCATTTCTAGGGATTGTAACCTGCCTTGTCCTATCTGGGAGTAGAAGGCGAAAAAATAGCACACTGATTTCCGGAACCACAAAATTATCAGCATTGTCAGGGACTGCAGGCAGCTTCCTTAATGGTCTCCAAAACAGCAAAAAAAAAAAAAAAAAAAAAAAAACAACCTGCAGAGAGTTCAAAGGCTGTCAGTCACCCACTTATCTATTGGCAGGAGAGTGGGTCTCAGCCTGATGACCTATCGTCTACCTCTTATTATGCCCAATAGTTCTCACCTAAGGATTGCAATTATCTATACTTTCCTCCACTCAACTTATAAAGACCTGGCTGCTGACTACGTCCCCCCTACAAGTACGAAGTAACATCTGCTTTGCTTCCAATCTGTCCACATCTAATGTTGATCTGTGTCACTTCCCAAAGGATAAGCTCCAACACGGTAAAACACAAGTTCTTTCACAACTACATCTTCTTCCCAAAGGATAAGGTCCAACACAGGTTAAAAAAAAAAAAAAAAAGTTCCTTCAAGACTACATCTTCAGGTTTTCCTCCACAGATCTCCCACTTCATGCCTCCTGTTCCAGAAACACCCAAGGATCATTTAATGTCACCTTGCTTTGCCTAAGTCCTTTGCATGGGTTTCTGAAAGAACCCTGACTCATCCCTTAAAACTCATGTGTGTGTTGATCTGGGGAGATGGCTCTATCAATATGGTGCCTGCCATGCAAGCATGAGGACTTGAGATCTAATCCCTAGCACATGAGTAAAAATCTAGGGTACTGCACTGGAAGTGGAGATGGGGGTAGGGGGGATGCCTGGGGCTTGCAGCTCGCCAGTCTACATAGTCAGTGAGCCCGAAGTTCAGTGAGAGGCCATCTCAAAAGCTAAGGTGAGGGGTGGTTGGGAAAGACACCTGACCTCCATATGCACACAAACCACACGACATGTACACACACAAATATAAATCCTTCTAAAGAGTATTCATTCAAACTTTCCATATGGAATTAAACACAATCATCCCCGTGCCTCCCAGCATCCCTGTTGTTGAACTAATAGCATGCTTATCTGTAGTCTCTGTTTCTCTCATTTATAGGGATTCCTCACAAGGAGTATGCATACCCTTTGCATAGTTTGTGTGTGTGTGTGTGTGTGTGTGTGTGCATGCGCGTGCGTGCGCACATGTGTGCATGTCTGTGTGTATAAAGGTGCATATGTATGTACAGGTGCACTTGGAAGCCAAAGAACAACCTTCAGTGTCATTCCTTGGGCACGGTTTACCTTAATTTTTGAGACAGGTTCTCTCAGTGGCATGTGCTCAAAGAAGGCTATGCTAGGCTGGACGGACAGAGTCCCAGTGATTCACCTGCCTCCACCGCCCCAACCCTACAATTACAAGTCTGTGTCACTACAGCCTTCTTCTCTTCATGAGCTCTGGAGACTGAACTCGGGTCCTCGGGTTCGTAGAGCAAACACTTCACCAAATGACCCATCTCCCTAGCCCACTGCCCTTTCATCTTTGCATTCCAACTTTGAGAAATACTTAATAAATATTCATTGAAATAAATGAATGGGATAGAATCTCACATAGGTGGAATTACTTCTGACTTTATATCAGGGAGCTCTAGTTCAAAATATGGTTGAGAGCTACCAAGGAAAATGTGAAAGCCGAAGATTGATGCAATTATTATTGCTACAAATTTCCAGTGGAAAGTACTTACAGCTAGATTTGGAGGTTGGAGAAGTGCAACCCAGAGAACAGCCCACACTCGATGGGCATTGATTTAAGCAGATTTTCAAAGACGAGTTCTGTTGAAACAGGTGACCTTTATTACCACTTTGCTTTAATTGCAAATACTTTTAGGACCTGATGCCTATTAATTTGTAAGCCATGCCAGAAGCAGAGCCAAGAAACCACAACAAAAGAAAAATAAACCTTTTAATGCAAGCCATAAAGAGCTGACTCCAGGTAGCAATTACCCTGAGTAAAGCAGAAGCAGTAAGTAGTCAGTATAGCATGCTGAATAAATTTCATTCCTAATTATGGAGAACAAGGAGCACAAAATAAAAATGTCATCGTTCATTGTAATTTGTAGGTGTCCAGAGGGATGTCCGGATTGCTTCACTTTATTTTGCTGAGTAGAACAATTCAGCTTCTCTGGGCAGTCACACCTGCTGAAATACCCTTTACCTCCGTGTTCAGAGCAATCTGTGTGATCTAAGAACAGAGGACCGAGATACAACTGGCCGCTCCAGACTTCACGCCGATGATAGTAAGTCAATGGAACCGAGGGACTATTTAGCTGCTCTCTAATTCTCTCTGAAAATTGATTGAATCTTAAGCTTAGAATCAATGAAATATTTGGTATGCCCATAATGATTGATGATACATTACAGCAGGAAACAAACACACTAATCATGCAACTGCTTTTCTAGAAGGCAAAGATTCTGTAAATTCCCAGCTTTGGGGATTTCAAATTCTTTGACCATGCATGGGATCAAATGTCTCCCCGCCAAGCCATAGGTAGATAGAGGGGGCAGTGCTTAACCCACCTGCCTTACCCAAATACCTCAGACTGGAGAACTTCTAAACAACAGAAATTAATTCTTCTGGGAAGTCCAAGATTGAGGAGCTGCAGGTTTGGTGTCTGGTGAGAGGTGGCACCTTAAATGCTGCATCCTTACCAGGCAGAGAGATGGGAAGCCAGGAAGAGGCCCATGGAGTTCTTTCCATCCCTGTTACAAGTCATTAATCCTATCTAGGAAGATGAAGTCCTCCTCATGTCCTAACACCTTAACAGTTTGTCCTCAGCCTCAAGACTGCACTGGGGATTAAACTGAAACACTAATTTCAAAAGAGACCTAAACATTCAAACTGTAGGTGCCCCAATTAAATTGCCCAGGCAGGAAAGAGGAAGTTTTCTACAGAAAAATCTAAGGGCTAACAAAATAAGAGAGAATGGGGGAATAGGTTCAGGACAGGTTTAAAAGCACAGGTGTACATCTCTAGCCTACGAAAGTGAAGAACCGGTCAATGCAGACCAAAGAACTAAGATGTCAGGATATGACTAAGTACTTCCGACCTGCAGAAATGACTTGAGGATTTATTCCATGAGTGTCTGGAGAACATCTAAGACCAACTAACTGGAAATGCTTAAGAAGGCATCTCCAACATAGCAAAGAGTTTTCATTTATCAGAGGGGTTTTAAGAGTGAACTCAGGGGCAGCAGAGACAACTGCACACTGAAGAGCCCTTACTCCTCTTGCAGAGGACTCAGGTTTAGTTCCCAGCTCCCACAGGGGCTCATGACTATCTGCAACTCCAGTTCCGGGGGGAAATGATGCCCTCTTCTGGCCACTGCAGGCACTGGGCATGCACACAGAACATGCACAGACATGCAGGCAATACATTCATACACATAAAAGAAAAAGGACTAAATCTGTTTATAAAATGAAGATTCAAAGTGGGTTACTACTGGCCAAAAGGGATAAGCAAAGACTCTTCTTCCAGCATCCCTGCCATTGACCTACATCTGTCATTTAAGAAGAAAATCTCCTGGCCTGCCTCCTCTTCTTCCCTGATATCCTTTCGCCTGCCTTTCTGTGTGTGGAGAGGAAACTCCTTACACTGCTTAATCAAGGATCTCTTAAGACTCTCCTCAGGTTTTCTGCACACAAATTACATTTTTCTCCTTACTCCTGCTTCCTCTCTATAGGAATACTCAAGACAAGTGTGGTCCTATGGAAAAAGGAGTTTTCCTCTCTAGGAATACTCAAGACAAGTGTGGTCCTATGGAAAAAAGTTGTACAGTCCTCATCTGGGTGGTGGAGGACTAGAAGTCCACTTTGAACACAGAATCCTGGATTGATGCTGCCTGCATTAGAGCCAATGTTTAGTTCTTTTTAACTTTTGGATGTAAACCAAGTGGTTTAGAATGCCAAAGAGCAGGGATGGGATCAATTGGCACCATGATGTCAGACATTCTCTGTTGCAATCCCTGTGTGTTTGAGCAGGAGTATTGTTTACAATTGTCCCCTAGAATCCTTTGCAATTTCTGATGCTAGTGCCACTAGGCCATTAAGGATGTGTAATCCTCAGAAATAGACTGAGACTCTTTTATTTAACTACACATTTTTTTTTGCCTATTTCTTTAATGTGTCAGATGTTTTTATGTCTGTGTATCACTCATGTGCTTGAGGCCTGAATTGGATCCTCTGGAACAGGAGTTATAGTTGGTTGTGAGCCGCCATGTGGCTGCTGAGAATCAACCCAGACCTTCTAGAAGAGTAGGCAATGTTCTTAACCACCAAGACGTCTCTCCAACCCCACGCTGAGACTTTTAACTGATTACAGATCACTTAATAGCCAGCTGGACAAGCTGGGTCAGCCAGCTCTGGCACCAGTGAGAGACACAGTCTCAAACAATCGAGGTTGAGGTCAACCCCTGATCCCTCCTTCACACACACACACATCTGCACACAAACTCACAGGTTAAAAAAAGAATACTCTGTATTCTCTTAATCACGTGCATTCATTTTAACACATTTATCACTAATATAGGTAGCAATTTTCACAGGAACCTACCTACTTTTGGAAGTAAAAGGTTTCTTTTAAGCATTAGTATATTCTAATTATAAAATTATTATAATCATTATAATAAATACTACATAAGCAATCAGTGATTTTCTAACATTGTTACAAAACACTATTATTATTACTTTATCTCATATAAAACAAAATTGGGGTATAGGCATTAACTGATACATGCTCTATGGTTATTTAGTGAGGAAGGAATTGGGTTTTCTGCTTATAGGGATGGAAAGTATTATAAGAACATACATCCTGAAGCAGCCTACCATTTTTCAGTATAAGAAGCTGACTAGATTTTCTGCCTCTGCCTCAGTCTCCCCAGAACTGGATGATAATGCTGCACCTAGCTAAAGTCCTTGTGCTTGCTATGAACTGATCCTTCTCCCCAGTTGCTCCAAAGGATCACTTAAAAAGTACAGCAGCTGAAGAGATGGTTCAGTAGTGAAGAACACTCACTGCTCTTCCAGAGGACCTAAGTTTGGTTCCAGCCTCCACGCTGGGCAATTCACAATGGATTCTAACTCTAGCTCCAGAGGATTTGATGCCATCTTCTGGCATCTATGAGCACTGCACCCATGAGCATAGACAAGCTCTAACATTCTTTTTTTAAGAACAAAGAAAACTTACACTACGTGACTTCAAAACTACCTTTTAATGGATATTAATCTGAAAAATGTGTTACTGGCATAGCAGTCAACCAGGAAATCTGCAACTGCAACCAACTATAATAAAAAGCAACAAACTGATGCTATAGTGGGCAAACAATCAAATAGAGAAGTAGAAATCACAATAGATGTTATGATAGTAACTAGATGTCCATATACAAAATGAAACCTTTGACTTCTGCTTCACTCCAAAGACTGACATCAATTTGTAATGAATTATATACTAACCATAAAAAGATAAATAATAAAGCTTTTAGAAGAAAAGCTGAGAGAATACCTTCAATACTTGGGGCTACACAAATATTTTTCATACAGACCTTCCCAGTTAAAAAATAGGTTTGATTTCCACACACTCTTCACGATAAAAGTCCCATGAATAGCCAATAATCATATGAAAAGGTGATCATTATTGTTGAGCCCTAGAAAATGAAAATTAAAGCCTCACACAATACCACTAATACCTACCGAGATAGCTAAAGCTAAAAAGACTAATGGACCCAAATGGTAAGAGACACAGAGCAAAACTGATGTTAGCTAGCATGAACTGTGACCAGGGGTACTAAGTGGTACAATCACTGGTGACCCCCAAGGGTGCATACACTACAGTGCCCTTTAATAGTAACCCCCAGGGGTACACTGTGCAGTGCCTGCTCACGGCACCCCCAGGGGTACACTGTGATCTCTTCCCATCTCAGCACTAAATGACTTCCCATGGTAGCTTGCAATTGGCCATGGTGGGGCCATAGTAGAAATGTTTACACCCATGGAATCAGCAACCTAGCCCTTTTTGGTGATATGGCAGTCACCTCCTCCTCCTCCTCCTGCTCTTCTTCCTCCCATCTTTTTAGGAAAACCGGGTAGAGAATTTACCTTTCAATTCAAGATCAATTAACGTAATTTCTTATAAATCTAGATACATACCTAGTCTCAATTCAGATATTTTACAAAAAATAAAGCTGTAGGAATGAACATGACTGCTTTATTCATAGCAGTCCAAGTTAGACAAGGTCTCATCAACAGGAAAATGACAAAGCACACTGTAGTACAGCCATGTTCTGAGCAACGAAAATGAATGAATTCCCAAACACCCACTAATATGAATGGATCTCAGTCTAGTTGGCACCAACAGATGAGTGGGTAAGGTGAATTGTGGCATGTATACAAAATGGAGCATCAGCCTGCCATTAGTGCATGAAATCATGCCGTTTGCAAGAAAACTGATGGAACTACAGGTCATATTGAGCAAAATGAGCCAGATTCAGAAAGACAAATACACGTTTTCTCTCTTATGTGGAATCTAGATATAAAGAGGGGTGGGGTCGTAAAACAAAAACTATTAGAGAAGAAGAGAGGTGGAGAAAGGGAACAGAAGAGTGTGTTGGGGGTAAATATGACTGAAACGCATTATGTATTTTAAAAGGTCACAATAAGACCATTACTTTATACAGTTAACACACACTAATTTTGAAAACTAAGCCTTATACAGCAGTGTGAGGTATATGGTTACTTTTATATATAGTAATTTAATAGGAATGTTTAGGTTCAAACAAAAGAACGATAGTTGCATCTTTCTGGAGTAGTTAGTGTTCTGTTCTGTGATGACAAAGGACCATATGTGTGTACATGTAACTCCCAGTGTGATGGTGTTTGAAGGTGTCCATCTTCTGTAGGTGGAACATGCAAGGATAAGATCAGTGCCCATATAGGGAGAGAAAAAGAGAGTACTTGGTTCTTTCCTTTTACATCAAGTATGGCTACAATGAGAAGTCTATGAACTGCAACCAGGAAGACCATCCTGGCATCTTGATCTTGAACTTGCAGCCCTCAAATATATGAGAAACATATTTCTGTCATTTATCTGAATTGCCTAATTTAGTTCTCCTAACCACTCTATGAATTCAAGGTTAGACTCATTCCCATTTTACTAGGAAATAAACAGCCATTTGCCTCAAGTCCACAGCACATAAATGAGGAATGAAGACATCTCAAACAAAATACCCTGTATGAGAGGAACAGACACGTGAAGCTGAGGGCTGCAGGGAGAGAAGAGTGAAAAGACAGCAACCTGAACTGGTAGCCAATTAGAGATGGGAGTAGTGTTTGGTCATTGGTCTGTCTCTGATTCACATATCTTTGAGAATCAAGGATTCTAGCACTGTCTATGTAGTTCATGAGGCTTGGTGAAAACCCAGTGTGTCCCTTATTCAAAATTTACCAAGGAGACACCAACAGAGCATTAAAGCAAATATGGGTCCCTTCTGAGAATCATTTCTGTGTAGTTAACAAAAGCCCCAGGAGTAGGTCCTGGCTACAAGTTGGAAAGTGTTCACTGGGATTATGATGACTACAAATTTCTGAAAACAGCACGGAAGTCTTCATTATCTTAAGAGTTCAAGGTATTGGACCCAAGGAGCAAACTGAGGCAAGCACAAACCTGGGCAGCCATCATGTCTCTCTTAAAGCTGTAAGGAGGCTCCATGAAAAGTTGCCTAATGTTCTTCCCCAAATCAAGACAAATTCATCATAAAGGCACAGATCTTCCTGCCAGATTGGCCATCATAGGAGCAGCTGGGAAATGCTGATGGATCTTCAACCACGGTAAAGAGGTTCCAAAGAGGCAGGATTTGTCACCATTGGACTGAAGTGATTATCCATCACACTCCTCCAAGTCCGACGCCCAGCAGGCAGCCACAAAACCGCTCCTCCTGTTTATACCACTGCCTCCTACCCTCAGGATTTCTAACCAGAGAGCTCATTTATATTGCAGAAAATGGAGACCATGGCACCAATTGAAAGTGCTTAAAAAATAAAGCTCCCATCCATTTCCAGACCGTGACAACAAAGCCGAAGCTTAGCTGCTTCCTGCCTGTGCAGTGGCTGTAATCAGTAATTCTCAGGCAAACATAAAACACAGTAGTTTTGCTATGGATAATGGGCTGTTCATCCACTGCAAAGACTTCTACATTTTTTTCGTGTTCAGTACAAAATGCTTCATTTTGGCTGGAAACAAAATGACAAATCGTTTTACTTCCGAGTTCTGCTGCCTGTCGTGGGAAACTACGAAATACTGTCACCAGAGAATGACTGGAATATTGTATGAAGGTAGGGCTAGAAAAAGCACCAGAGACAGGCTTGCCCCCGCCCCTGTTTCATGTTGCACCAGACCATGCCCTGGTCATTCAGATTTAAATGATTTATTTCTCTGTGAGTCTTGATAACTCCATGCTCAAAAGTGATGCCCCAAACTACTGGGATTACGATCCCTCTCCATGACAGGCCATAAGCAGATGCTACAATTCCCAGGAATTCTTTCACTTTAGAGAGAAGCCACCAGTTGAACTGGGAATAGGGGAAGGGCACCCAATCTTCTGATTCCTTGCAGTTCCTAGAGCTGCCTCCCTTAAGGCTCCAAAAAACATTTCATGAAATGCATAAGCCAGTGTACTTCCATGGTAACTGAGAGGTCCAGGTGCTCTCTATAAAATCACTGTGCAATTTTTAAGTAAAAAGAGATTCTTCTCTCTCAGACTTTCAACATCCCTGGAATTAAGTCTAGAAATCTGGCTTCATCTGGATGGTGGAGCCTGCCGATTTGGATCAAGGTCTCTTGGGTCCTAGTTGGAACCTACACAAAGAACAGGTAGAATCAGTGTGAGTTTTTAATTTGGAGAATTCCCAGCATTCAGATCATGGGAATAAAGACAGTTGGGGCTCCTGCTGAGTGTGTTTGCTGCAGATCAGCACATACTCATGTGGAGTGATGCCAAGACAGGAACTGAAAGCTGATGTGTATGCATTTATAGTTTCACCTGCCTCTGAACAAAACCAAGCCTTCCCTAGAATAAAGTGAGTATGTGGAACTCCCACCAAGACTGGGGGCATGCAATGGATGGATGGTGTGTATTAATGACCACGGACGTACCAACTTTTTGCCACTCTTGATTTCTTAGAGAGCTAGTGAGATCTTTGGAAACCATTTACTTTTTTAGAGCTTATATCTACTGTGATCAACTAGTTTGAACCAGGAGGCAGTGATACCAGCATCATTTTAAGTAGGATAGGGAAATATATGATTTTGAAAAATAAATATATTGACAAACAAAATACCTATTTCTAGTAACAGTAAAATATAACCATTTTTACCATCCCATTTTCCTCCAAATTGCTAAATTGAGAAGAAGACAAACTTGGAAGCCAGGTGAGCCAAGTGGAAACCTGCCTCTGTGGGTTAATAATTTATCTGTCACATGATGAGCAAGTACTTAACTCTAAACCTTTTGTAAAATAGAGAAAATACCACCACCTGATTTGTGCGCTATAAAGATGGGA
>CAJQZJ010001301.1:1977810-1994692 GCA_907164525.1 Lophiomys imhausi
CTCTACAACAAATGTCTGTCAGAGAAACAGGACCCAAAGGCTGAAGATTGATGCTGGAATGTATGGAGAGAAAATGGGAACTGTCCAGGCAGTCATTGGTATGTTCTTTCTTAGTTTTGGAAGCTGCAGGCCCTGCACTTCCTATATAAGCAAATATATTTATCCCTCTCAGGTCTCTGAGGTGGTTGAAGAATAGACAGCTAGAGTCTCATAGTTAAATTTTGAACTGTTTCAAGGAATCAAGAGGGTGTTATAGATCTAAGAAGATACTCTTAAAAGTGTGTTGCAAGATAGTATGAATGTTGAGTCACATATAGACCTTTAAACTCATGGAGTTGGTTAGATAGTAGAATGTTAAAGTCAGGGGCCAAATATGTATAAACTGGACATTGGGAAGGTATACTGGGCCAATTTACTCTCATAAATGTGGCATATTTATATCTATTGTTTTGTATAATACTTACTGTTATACGAGAAGGAACCAGCTGTTGGACTGAAAGGGGAAACTTCTGGGGGGAAGAGGGTGGAAGGGCGGGATAGGAAGGGGGAATAGGGAGGGGTTTGTTACTCAGATGTAACTTGAAGAAAAAAAATAAAGTATTTAAAAAAAGGAGAAGAAAGCTCTTTTAAAATGCTATTTTGTTGAAATAATTTCTGTGATGAATTAATGGGGTAATGGAAGATAGATATTCTCATCTGAAGTCATCTGAGTAGGTGCCTTAATAATGACAAAGGATCAATTATCTCTCAGAACAAAACATTACACACCCTTCTAAATCTATGCTTCCCCTCCCACCCCCCATCAAAGCAAATTAATAAACATATGGAGGACATGCTGCACCTAATTCCATGCCCTCTACTCTTGCAGCCTTGTTCCCAACAGCTGTAAAAGCATGCCTCTCCTTAGGGGCGAGGAGGGCAATGGCAGATTGTCTGCTCCCAAGCCCAAGCCATGAACAACACGGGGAGGTGTCTCCTGTCACTGTGGAGCTCATTAAGTGTGTCCGTATAAGGCAAGTCATGGGGAGAAAGAGCCTCTTCTAAGTTTCAGCACATGGAAGCCACAGGCAGGGAGGCAGGAGAGCCCAGTGGTGGTCTCCCGCTGTTCCATCAACTGGCTCTGGGCTTCACTGGGAGTCTGGCTTCCTCAGGGAGCTTTATTATTCTGTCAGCTTCCCTCTGCTCTCATTAATGCATGTCCTGGGGTCCTCTCCTCAGAAGCTGAGGCAGCACTCTCCAAGACGTCTCTCCTAATTGATGGAGGAATGCTGGGAGGTACACACTCAAGCAGAAGCAAATGTTTACATAGTCCTTTCCCCTTCTCAGCAATGTTCACCAGACCCCTGGGGCACAGTTTCCTGGACTGTGCGGCTGCCTCCCTGTCTTATACCCGGCAATGTGCCCGGACCCTGCACCATTACAGAACAGGTTAAAAGTAGAAACTGAACACTTAGACTGCACAAATTTGGCTAGGTCACCTCACTTAATTGCTGCCCAACCTGTGAAGTAGGCAGTGCCTTTCACAGAGCCTGACTGCAAAGAATAAATGATGTGAGGGGTGGGAAGCATGTCCCTAGCACCAGTGTCAAATACTGGTATCAATTACACCTGCTGTCCCCGCTCTGACCTCCTGTAACCCGGTGCCTGTTTGATCCACCCTACACAGCTATCTGTCCCAGAAGAGCAGAATCCATCTCCCTCCCGCCTACACTAGCCACTAGAGCTCCTGTTACTGTTTCCTTTAACCAGGACACATTGGTTTAGATGACACCAGAATACTGAGTGTTTCACCCCGGGTCACAGCTGCTGCACATGGGACTCCTGGGCAGAAAGGCTGAGTACCACAGATCATCTGGGAAATACACAATTACTTCCTATTGTATTCTAAGCCTCCTATGATCGGAAGGCATGATTTTTTTTTCTTGGAAAAAAAAAAAGGAAAAAAATCCCCATTCTACCCATGAGAGAGAAGGAAAATCGCTGCAAGGCAATTTTCAGCCATAATCAATCACTCCCATTGTTTCCTTACTGACACTCACAAATTTGAGCAAGGGTGTCTTCATAATATCGGTGTGTCAGATTTTAGCAGACAGGAAATTTGAGAGAGAAAGAGAGAAGAAAAAAAGTCTTTCTGCACAGCAACTTAGTCGGGTGCACCCGATAATGCCCTGTTGTAATTAAAGTGACGATTGCTAGATTTTTTTTGGGGGGGGTCCTCAAGTTAGCAGATATTTCCAACCTCTCTCTTCTTGGAACAAAAATCACTGTTACTAAGGGAGCTCTGAGTCAGTCTCATAAGACAGAGAAATAGGGAAGAAGGAGATGGTGTCCCGGGGAGGAGGAAGGGCAGGGAAGAAGATGCTGATGAGAACGGAATTGGACATACCAAGCACACAGAGGCATCCTCCACAGCTGAGGGCAGCTGGGTCTGGGCACCCTCCCTTATGCCTGCGAAAGAAAGGGTGCAGATACTCAGAAGGGAGCATGGAGGGGAGACGTGCCAAGGCAGGGAGATGGAGTGAAAGTCTGCAGACTGCGCAGGAAGAGATTCCTGGGGCTGTGTCCAGGGCAGCTGAACCACCTGCAGACAAGAGTGCTCCAGGTTCTGGTATTTGAAGTCCCTGGTGAAGGGCAGCAGTTTACTGTTGTCTTGCAGTGAAGCCCAATGAGGAAAAATACAACTTCCAATGGCCTTTATGGTCAGACAGCTAAAGATACCTGGTATGTTAGGAAAGTATGCAAGATCAAAGTAAGATGAGCAAAAGGAACTCATTCCAAAGAGACATATCAATAAGAAAGAAAGAATCAAACAGACGGTGGTTTCCAAGATATCACGATCAATCTCAGAAAATCTACATCCTTCTTTCTGTCAGTTATGTACAACCTCCAAACGGACCAAAGGGCTGATGTTGACCGCACACGGGACAGAGATACCACTCCCTCAGGGGACGAGGAAACATCTCAGAGGAGCAGGACAGTAAAAGATAGGGAAGGCAGAGGATGGAGGTGTGTAACAAAAAGACATTTTCCGGATATGACATGGCTGTTCTACTCATGAACCTGATGCAGCTATGGTGACCCGCACAAGACCCATACAAGACTGGGACCATCAACACTTCATCATTGATTCCTGAGGGACTCTTGGCAGCTAGTGGCTGTTGGAGGAGTGTTTCTCATTTTCCTCAGTGGTGTACTGGAACCCATCTCCAGTAAACATCCTCTCAACCATGCTCATGCAAGTAACCCTAATTGAACCCAATGTGTCACACACAAAAAGAAGACATGAAGTAGGAGGTAGAGTAGGGGAAAGGGGAGTTTCAGCAGCAGGGGGAGGGGAATAAGAATAATGGTAAAGATGACAAAAGTTCATTACATACATATATGAAACTGTCAAAAAAATAACTAACTGTTCTCCTTAGCATGCTTGAGAATATGACACACACACATGGCACTAGCCTATCCTCTTAGAAAGGAAACACCCTGGCATCTTTTCCAGAAGAGGAAAAGTAGGTAGTTTAACAACAATGATTTTTAAATTACATATGTGAAACAGCAACACAGTACTATAAGAACAAAGATTTAAAAACAAAAGATTTCTTTTCATATTAAATAGTACTGAAGCTTCATATGGGCTCAGTGGTTGTGACAGTGTGCAAGGCCAAGCCATAACAAATGGAACAAATCCCAGCATGAAGAAGGCAGTTGGGCATGAAGTTCCACCTTGACCTAGGTGCTATTAGCCGTGTTCGATTCTGGGAAAGAAAGGATCAGTTTTCTCTAAGAAAGTAGCCCTGGTATATCAATCATGCTCCAATAGAAGGCCACACATCCAAGAATTTTTGGGCAGCACAATCTAGCCTTGATTTAAAAAAAAAAAAAAAAAGACAAAGTTGGGTAGTTGTGGGAGTGTATGGGAAGAGTAGGGAGAAGGAGAATATGATTAAATCTCTGCATGAAATTCTCAGAAAAAGAACTCAAAATTTAATTTACATAATGCTAAAACTTAAATACAATAAACAGTAGAGGGCAGCAAGAGTAGGAAGTCACCCAGAAAGCCAAGCAAGATGTCAAAGAGATGGAAAATAGGTAGAAAGCTTGAGAAAATAAGGTTTCGTCTAACCAGTCAGTATTCCAGAAAGAACAGAGAGCATTGACAAAGGAATTCTGAAAGAAACAAACCAAGGAAATTCACTGAACTGAAAGATGCTGGGCTTTGTTGGAGAAAAAAATGATAAAAAATAATGATAAAGTAACCCATATTGAGATAATATTATAAAATATATGAATATCAGACATGGAAAGTTCTTAAAGTTTGTAGCTTTGAAAATCAAGAATCAGGAGCATTCTTTCACATTCTGAAAAACAACATTACAAGACAGAAATCAGTGTAAAAGTTTCAGAATCCAAGAGAAAAATATCTACAACCCAGGATTCTGGATGTAGCCCCATTATCAAACAAGTAGAACGATTATAAGCAAATGTGTAAAGCTTCAGAAAACTGGCCTCTCCTAACCTTTCAAAGAAGGTGGATAAGTAAACTAGGAAATAACGCAACATGGGATCCTGTACAGAGAAATTGAAGTAAAATGAACCAGCATAGGCCAGTTCTCCATCAGCCTAGAGTGAGACGGACAGACCAACCAAGGCTACATACAGATGTCGTGAACTAGAACTGGATAGTACAAGACTCTGTGAACTTAACTATTAGAACTATGCCAAGAAATGTTTTTCAAATGGAAGGTTTGGGTAGAGCTGAGCTACAGATGCAAAAGGAGTAAAAAAAAGATCAATGAATGAAGCAGTTATTAATTCCAGAAAAAAGGGGGTGTCATTAAATAAAACTAATGTAACTTCAGCTTGTTATTTGCCTCAGCAATAAATTATACTTACCTGGTTTTTTAAAAAATCAGTGTGGATGTATAAAAGAAATAATATACCAAAAAATATAAAAATTCTGACTTCAGGATATAGATAGTCAGAGAACAAAAAAATATAATAGTAAGCTGTTCATTATCCCTGCACAATTGGTTTATCCTGGCAGGGTAGCAATTACTTCTAAAAAAACATCTACCATAGCATATTAAATTTTTTCTATCTCTGTTTATTTACTTATATATTAGTTAGTTAGTTAGTTAGTTAGTTAGTTAGTTAGTTAGCTAGTTAGCTAGTTAGCTAGTTAGCTAGTTGTTATATGGGGAGGAAACGGGTACGTGTATGCTACAGTGTCATGTGGAAATCAGGGGAGAGTTTGCTGGAGTCTGTTCTCCTCTTCCATCATGTGAATCCTGGTAATCAAGTCAGCAGCCTTGGGGGCAAGTGCCTTTACCCACTGAACCCTCTTTTAGAACTTTGTCATTTTTAAACATTCAAGTAAAAAAAAAAAAAAGCTGACTTGAAGAACATCTCAAGAGAAAAGACCTAGATGAAATGGTAACACAATCATGCCTGCCTTATTCTATCTCTTAGATATTTCTAAACTGAACTAAGCAAATAAAAAAATTAAATTACCTCAATGACACTAAGCTATGCATTTGTTCTGAACTATTTCATTTTTAAGAGCCATTGTAAAATATTAATTCCTTCCTTTTATGCATCCTTCTGACCCACAAATTATCAAAGTACAGAGTGCTCTGTAGCCTTCATTTTTCTTTCATATCATCCTTCCCCACTCATAGCTGTGGGTGTTTCAGAATGACTCCGAATACAGGGGATGTCTTTCTGACAGAGGGTTACAATAAACACACAGGAAGCCCCCTCCTTTTGCTCCTTGTGCTGTAGCAAAATGTTGACATCTATGCAGAAGGATCTCATACAGAAGTCTATGACTTACTGCAGTGACATTTATTTTAATCATGCTATAATTAATTAGGATTTATTATAAACCCTAAGTGATTCAATAAATAAATACTGGGAGTTAGTTTTCAGAGTGTCATGACTAATCTAAAATTAGAAAAGATTCATCTTAGCATTCAATTTACAAGAAGCAGTAGAGGCTAAAAGAGATTCTCTAGACTCTTTTGCTCCCAGCTATGCCTAAGAGGAAGGATATTCTCCAGGATTCAGAAGCCCACTAGCCACCTCGCCCTTGCCCTAGGAGTGCATATTAGCAGCCCCACTGGTACAGAGCTGAGCAGCTTGAGAAGGAATGTCACAGATAATTCTAGCAGGATCCCCTGTGGCCTGCCTCTAGCCAGCCATATTTCCCCTGATACATCACCCCCCCCCCCATCATTCTGCTGCTCTTAAACCATCGGCCTCACTCACTTAGGGACC
Organism: Lophiomys imhausi; assembly: GCA_907164525.1. NCBI lineage: Eukaryota > Metazoa > Chordata > Mammalia > Rodentia > Muridae > Lophiomys > Lophiomys imhausi. The sequence continues at coordinate 1,984,084 of CAJQZJ010001301.1, forward strand.
AAGTTACGAAAAGAAGAGGGGGACAGAAGGAGCAGGTGAAATAGAGGAGGCGGCAAGAGGATGGGAGGAGGTGGTGGAGGAGGTAGTGATGGAGTAGGAGGTGGTGGTGAGGGAGGAGGAGAAGGAAGAGGAAGTGGTTATTAGTATAGTGCAGGAGATAAGAGCCCCTTGCCTCCACTTCTTCTGACTTATGATGGATTTCCACAGTTAATGTGAAACTATGGATGACGTGCCACAGAGCAGACACTTTCTTATTTCCCATTGTAGTCATCCTGAACATGGGACTCTCATTTCCCTTCATCAGCTCCATCTAAGTAGAAACTCAGTACATTCTCACCCTGCCTCTCCAATGTACTTCCTGCACCCCAACTGTACTGATTTCGGTACCTTGATCAATGATGAGAATCATGATAAGAACCCACTTTAAATAAACTCATGATGACTTACCATTTCATAAAATAAATTTCACAGATGACATTCATATGTCTGAAAGAATAAAGCCATTTCATGATCTTGCATAGATCTGTGTTCTAGTCTAAGATGAGCTGTACACAATGTTACACAAGTCTGAGTTTTCACCTGGTAAATGAAGAGTGAGGCCATCTTTGTTGGAGGACCCTGATATTAAGCTCCCAGTCCACCATGTCTGGCTAGCTCTCTGAGCTCAGCACAAAATGAAGGACTCCCTTTCTCAGCGGGGTTTCCTCTTCTCTGCTTGACCTTATCTGGAGAGTGTCTCTAAGCATGACCTCTACCACTTCTGAGGACAGTCGCGTAGCCTATGGCCAAATTACAAGTTCACCTTCCTTTCTCTGAAAAATAGCCTGCCTGGCAAGCATCTGGAATTCCTCTTCATGTAAAGAAGCATTCCCAGCACCTCAGCCCCAGGCAATCATGTACACCCACTCTGAGAACCCCTACTCACTCCCCAACATCTATAAAGCTCTTGTTCACCCCGAATGAAGTTGAAGCTGACTCCTGGAAGACTTCTGTCATACTCACAGCTGTCTGAACCCTGCTTCCAACCTCTGCCCCACTTGCCTTTGTGGGCCTGTGGCTGAAGAGCCCCAAGGCAGAAGGGAAGACCCACAATCTTCATGAGGCTCCCCACATTTACCCCATCTTAGCTCCTTTTATCCCTCAAAGCTTCAGTTAGAACCAACCTTACTGTATCAGATCATATTGAGAGACAGTGTAAGAGTTCACATGAGCCATATTTGAAAGTCATAGGTAACATCCCTTGAGGTTCAGTCTTTTGAACTAGGTTCAAGTCAAGGCTCAGGTTCTGGGAGCTTCATTCTCACACAGCCTTATCTCTTCCCGCACACTGGGTTGAATGTGTCCATTATGTTGTCATAATCTGTGTGAGAAATCCCACTGATCCAAACTGCTTAGCAAACAGCCAGGGCCCTTGCACTGGGGTTTACTTAACCGCCCCCCCCACACACACACACCTCCTCTAGCTCTTACACACACCAGCCACCAGAATGCTACTAAAGCTGCTGGCATGGTCATGTGTGCCATGTCCTTTCATGTCTCTAAGGCTCCGCTGACTTGTGCTGTTTCTGTGAGCGTGCTTTCGATCTGTATTTTGAAAACTTTAGCTTTCAATGGCTAATCCAAATACTGCCCCCTCCTTTCTGAATACTTTCAGGATTTCTTTGGGCAGTCTTAATCACTCTCTCCATGTTCTCCTTATGAGAACTGGCCCTTTAAATATTTACTGTGCTAGGTTCCCAGAGATCACAAATCTACTCATGTCTGAATCTCTCATGTGGAACTTGGCATATAACCACTGCCACTGTGTGTCTTGATTGACTATGTGAACAGAAAATCAAAGAGTGCACAGCCTATCCACTTCCTCTGTACAGCAGTCCATCTAGCATCACAGGCACTGGGGAATTTCACAACAGCTCATATCAGACACACCTGGGTTCTAACCAACCCTTTCTTGGTCTTACATCTGATTTCAGGAGGGAGGAGGTGGACATTTGTGGGAGTTAGATGCACTTTGTGGTAACCACCTCTTCCTGAGAGGATATTCAACAATGAAGAGACTGGACCCCATTGCTCCAATAGTCAACTCATCACTCAAAGGATGAAAATGCTGACACTGGCCCAGAAATGTCACTGCCCCACAATACCTCTCCTTTATTAGGTCAGTTTATTGATATCTCAACGATCTGTAGATGTTGCTACCAGGAGTTTATAGCTGGACTTTTATCCAGAGAATTGTCTCTGGGGACAAAAATGCACAAGGGTTACTTATATTTCCCCAGGGATTGCCCACAGTGAATGTCTGACATTTATGGTGGTACAAAACTTTTACCTCCAGGCAGGGCTTCTCTGAGGCAAACTCCAGAGTCCTCTGTGCAATCAGATGGACTGAAACATATCGTTGTGCATCTTGGTTGCTGTTTTTCCCTGTTCCCTCCCAGCCAGTTCTCTTAATAAATCTCCCCACATCCTGCCTCTGGGGAAACCAACTTCAGGTAAGAGCCATGTTTTATGATTATGAATCCAGTGGTGCCTTCACTACACATTGCTGCCTGGCCAGAGAAATGTACACAAGTGTTGATTCTAGTCCTGCCTCTCCAGAACTCATCATTGACATATTTAATTGTCACTGTGATGATATCAAGAGACAGAACCTTTGGGGGATGACTAGGTCATGAGAACTCTGCCCACAGGATGGATTAATGCTGTTACTGAGGAGTTGTCACAAGAATGGGCACCTGATAAAAGAATGTGTGGCCCAATGTCCTCTGTCTAAGGAATGCTCACTTACCCTTCTGTCATGCTGTGACAAGGCCCAAAGGCTCCTAAGAGGCTAGAATCACACTTTGACTTTTCTCCTTCCAAAACTATTAGACAAGCTAGTGTTTATAATTTCCCTAAGCTGTGGTATTCTGTTAGAATAGCAGCAAATGGCTGAATACAAGTCCCTTACCTGTCATACAGCTAATTTATCCAAGAGACAAATGTCCTGATGTTGAAAAATCATATAAACTTATTTCTCATCCTATCTAAATATGTCTGCCTCAAATAAGGACAAAGATATTATGTGATTATATATAAATGTTTAAGTATTTCCATTAATATATTTTAGTCCCATTGCCTTATACCACATTAGATCCCTCCCTAATTATGAATGTTATAAATCCAAGGTAGACAACAGAGACTTCATTGGTCCTTGTAAGTAACATGTCTTGTTTTGTTTTTGTTTTTTTTTGTTTTGTTTTGTTTTTTACTGCTCCAGTCGATGGAAGGTGACTTTATTTGTTCCTGGGACACAGGCCAGGTATGGTCCCAGCTTTATTGACCTTCTTCTTGGGGTGCAGGTTGTTGGTGTGGCTGCACTTCTTCTTGTGACAGTTGACTGCACGGGGATACAGGCATGCGTAGCACTTGCAGCAGATCATCTTGTCTCAGTTGTACTTCTGGGTAAGCTGAGGAAGGGACTGCTCGATGATGCCACCACGCAGGCACAGCACCAGGTACAAGGTGGACTCTTTCTGGATGTTGTAGTTGGACAGGGTGCGGCCATCCACCAGCTGCTTGCTGGTGAATATCAGCCTCTGTTGGTCAGGTAGGATACCTTCCTTGTCACAAGGCTGGACCTCAAGAGTGATGGTCTTGCCCATCAGGGTCTTCACGAAGATCTACATCTTGGCGTCTGCTGCTTGGCTGCCTTGTTCAACATGTCTTGCTTTATAGAAGGGTATAAAATAATTCATCAGCTTGTTGGTATACTGGTGATATCAGTACAAATTGATAACTATCATTTCCTCTTCTTTGAGGTCTAAAATATAGTACATCTTTATAAACTCTATATAAACAAGTATATATATATATATATACTTGTTCAGGTTTAATTAGAATATCAGGAACCATTTCATAACAGCTAAAACAGAGACTCAAATAACAAGGAATTAGTATAGCAAGGGAAGAGCTGCCAAGATGCCAAACAGAAAGCAAGGCTGGCCAGAGAACAGCATCAGCAGAAAGCCACTAATGTTATGGCTAATACACATGATAGGGTTAACAGCAAGGCCCAGAACACTCAGGAAGATAAATGAGAGCTAGAAGCTGGGTGAGATAGCCAAGCTGACCAGATAATAGGAAGGATGGGACTGTACAAAAATCAACAAAACCAGTCTTAACAGGCTCCATGACATCCACGAAGCGCCCTCCTGATAATGTACAGGGGGCTCTGTTGCCTCTATGTACTCTTCTAACATATCAAATTATAGCAGGATTACTTGTAGGTAATGATGGCTTCTACATAAGTCTCTGCTTATCCAGTCAGGGGACGACCCCAGATATCTTGTAGACAAGGAGCTAGATGGGAGGAGACCAAGAAAAGCTGCAGCTATATCTTGGTGGCTGTGTGTGCCAACCATCAGAATGCTCCTGCGTGATTAAAGATCTTTGAAACTGCACTCACATTGTTCGCACTATCCCATACACAGGCTCACCAGGGCTTCCTACACTGTGTATAGCCACAGGGTCAGCATCCTCATAAGACCTCATATCATTGGCTTTGACAGCCCTCCCCTTTCTTGGGGATCTTGAGAGGATATGCCTGAAAGGAAGACCCAAGTCAGTCTTATCCCCAAACGGATAAGGAAGGAGACACCTGGGATTTCTCCATCCTTTGACCTTTCAGTGTTTCAAGAGTCTCCTGCTGTTACTACTGCTAGAAACCAAGTAGCAAGAAGGAGCCAGGGAGTTAATCCTCCCTGCAAGGTTCCATCCCCACTGCTACAGGGAGCACATCACAGAGAGGGAAGGGAGGCTCCTGCAGGCAAACAGCATCAGCAAGGCAGCACAACACAGCTTCAGGGAAGATCTTCAGAAACAAAGCCCCACCTGAGAAGCCTCACGCAGAGATCACTGTCTGGAATCCTAACACTGAGAACCAAACAAAGGGGGAACCAGCCTTTGATTTTGTAGCTGTGTGAAACCATAACCACGGGAAAGGCCTTTGGACCCAGGCTCACAACCCTGCTCACACATTCACAGGGCGTATGCTGAACCATTACAGTTGGCCTTCGGGATAGTTCCTTTGCCTAAAGGAACACAGATATTTCCCAACAAGTAGAAGAAAACGGCACCATGTTTTCGCTGCTGCCCCTTGTTGTAGTCTCCCCACCTCTGAGCATTTCTATTAAGTGTAGATTCTGCTGTCCAGCTTCTGGTCTAGGGTAGGCTGAATTATAGATTACTAAATTTTTTAAAAATGTTTTTACATTTTTGGAGTGAGAATTACAATGTAGAACATTAGGTACTATAATTAATGCTTGCTATGACACTCATCATTAAAACAAGTTGGATTCAAACATAAATCTTTGAAGTAAAATTTAAGCTTAGTAGAGAAGTCTATTGTGCAAACAGAACACACACTCATTAGTGTAGGAAGCCCAATAATTTCTGTAAGTTATTAGGTTTTTTTTTACATTTTGTTTCAAGGATAATATTATCAGAAACTAGAGTATAATTAGAAACTGTGAAATGTATTGTCAGGACTTGCAAAGAGCAGAAAAGTTGAGAAATATTTTTTTAACTCATGATAATATTTACATTCTAGTCACAAATCAGTAATTTTGAGGCCCAAATGGTCTAAGTCCTGTGCTGGAAAAATGGGCTATCTCAATTAGATGCTAAGCCTACATCAAGATCACAGGTCTCAGTCTGGGGATCCCAGGGAAAGATAGAGAGAAATTTTGTATCTACTATCCTTACTCTTCAGTGGCTAGGGAATCTGGATCCAAAGAAAACCACCACATCTTAGGATGCCACATGCTATAACCCATGTCTGGGTTCCCAATCGGGTTTCCTGGTCCCAACTGGAACCATATTGCATAAACGGCCTAAGAGAAGGAGGTTCCTGCAGAGTGAGGACTAAAGACCTTTAGAGAACACGTCCTCACCTCCTCACTTCGGTTCTATGACATCATCCTTAAGAGGATGTGAATCGAGTTTAACAGAGCCTTCTGGTTGCAGGATGCAATCCCAAAGTGGGTCCCAAGACCTGGAACTTATGTCACATCATTTAGAGCCAAATAATTCTGTATCGCTGTGCTATCTGATCTCGTGCCTGCATGTTGCTTTCAGTACTCAGGGAGACTGTAACTAGATGAATACCATCAGGCCTCTTTCTCTCCCCCTTCCCCCATAAATGCATATGGGGTTTTGTGTTTGCACACATGAGTGGGTAGCTAGCCCAGACCCTTATAACACATACGAAATGAGAATAAAGCCAATTAAGTGTGTGAATGAATGAAAATGCATATATAAAAACACAAAAACAAGGAATTGAGACCTGAAATACCATATATATGTGTTCCCTACTGCCAGAATCTGAAAGCTGACATCTCAGGGTAGAGATCCACACTTTGCAAAGACATGAAGAAAAACAAAACAGAAGCAAAGCCAAGGCTGTCCTCTGCAAGGAGACTTCAAACAAGAAGGGTGCTTGCTGCCCAGCATGAAAGACGAGCCAAAGCTGCAAGTGGGTGAGAGCTGAGGAGAGAGAGAACAGGAAGACAAAGGACCTGAGTGTATCCGGGCACCCAAGTCTAGGCTCAAGCCCCACTTTATTTATGATCACAAAGTATGTTTGTACACTTTAACTACAGTGAAGTGTCTGGGGAGGGAGGATCGTAGACATTTTATAAAGATCAAACTTGGAGAGTTTGGAATCTTCCAAGAGTTGCTCACTGTAGCCATTCCATTTTCCTGCTACAAATAGCAGCCATAATCACCATAGCTTTAAACAACACAGACTTACATTTCATAACCTTACAGGTCAGAGTCTTAACCAAGGCTGGGTTTTTCTAGAGTTTTGTGGGGAGAACCTCCTTTCTTCTCCTTTTCCGCTCCCAGAGGCTAATGGTATTCACTGTTTCAACTCATGGCCCATGTCACTCCAACCTCTGTCTCTGTGGTCGCACCTCCTTCCCTGACTCTCACTCCCATCTTACGGGGACCATTTGCAATTGGGTATGTGAATAATCCTGCACCACCTCTTCACCTCAAGAGTCTCAATTTAATCACATCTGAAAAAAATCATAATCATTTGTTCTCTCAGGGTTGGGATTTGGACATCTTTGGACAAGCCATTATTCCATTAACCACAGTCACTGTTTGGGGAAATCACATCACTTACTATAATGCTCTTCTCTCGTTGGTGTCATACTGATTCCTCCAGAGTCCCACTGTCCAACATCCTATTTTAAAAAGGTACAAATACATGACAACTTTGTATGTCTATTTGTATAGTCTTTCTCATTCCTTTTATTTACTCAGTTTATTTTCCTTTTATTTCTTCTCTGACACTCAGAGAGTTTTTGCATCATATATAAGTAGGTGATATCCAGACAAGTGGTAAAAGGTTCATCAATACAGAATGTTAGAGCAGGATGTGATGGATCATGCAGATAATCACTGCACTCGGGACACAGAAGTTAGCTTGAGCTACACAGGGAGTTCAAGGCTAACCTGAACTATTTCCAAGATATTATGATTACTTTTAGTGAGTTGACCACACTAGAAATCCTACCACACCAGTAAAATCAGGTTCTATTAACCATTTACAAGTTGGCTCTATATAAAATCAATCAGTAAAGCAGGCAGGCATGCTTGCAACGTGCTGCTAACATAACTGAACCCTTTTCTTTCTCATCTGCCTTTGCTCCCTCTCAGCTCCTGAGACTCCTACCCTGCAGGCATGGAGGGATCGACAGGTAATGAAGCCCTTGGACAGTCAGTCAGCTGAGGAATCCCAGACAACAGGACTCCTTACAGTTTCATGAAGCATCGCTCAAGGAAAAACATGGCGGTCCCTAATGAAAGCCCCACATTAAACTGTAATGATGGCTGCATAGGCAGTGTGGTCAGGAGGAGAGGGGAGGGCAGTGAGTGGAAGGAAAGGAAATATCACACCAGACTAGGAACAGGGAGCCGGGATCGAGGCCCCACTGGGCTTGCCTGGGTTCCAATCAACACCTTGGGCTGTCTCTATTAAGATAAAGCTGTCAATTAAAACTAACTGTGAATTCTGTTAAAAGATGTGGGTGTTTATGTAAGCGCAGGGGTGCACACTGAGCAAAGAAGCCAGAAAAGCAGGCTGGAGCTACCTCCAACATACTCATTTTAATTCAGGCCCCTGCAGGAACAGGCTTGCTCTTGCTCCCAGTCTGGGCTTGAGTTTCTGCCACAGCAAGCTTGCTCTCACTGATCTTGCCTCATTTGTTCAGTGTCTTCAGGACTATGTCTCTGGTGGTCTCCGGACTCCCATTCTCACTCCATGTTTCATTCCTCTCCATGACACTGGATTCAACAAAAGCATCTAATACAAGAAAGCCAACAGGCAATGCTTTCCACCAGTGATTCAATACTCTCAAGTCATTCTATGCACATGGCTGTTCCAAGATCCTGAATTACGCTTAACCCAGGAAGCACTGCCAGGTTTATGACTTTACCAGCAGCAGCAGCATTAGAGCCAATTCTAGACTCAAGCTGCCTGTCTGTCTGACTCTGTCTGTCATTGGCTGTACCCTTAGTCTAGTTATTTATTGAACATATTTAAGCCTCAGTTTCTTTTTCTACTAAATGGGAAGGGTGATTACTTACTATGATATCAGTTTTGGAGATAACTGTACACTTTGTGCCTTCCTTACTCACAGTTCCTTAGATACGTCGATCAATCATCATGAAGGTGCTGTAGATCCGGCCCCACAGGTTCAGAGAATCCTAGCAATGTCTGTTTAAGGCACCCAGATCCCCCGCCCCGCTTCCTTTGTGAACTTGCTTCTCTCTTCTATTTCCCATATCTAGCTTGTCTTGTGACTGGGCTGTCAATGTTGGACAATATGTTTCCAGCTTGAAAGATTGGTGATCAGAATGACATCGGAACTTGGACTAATATTGCTATATTACGAAGGCAGTACAGACTCCTGTCCTTGATTTCATTTTAAAAGATTCTTTAGCTTAAAATAAATGGCACATATTCACTTATAACTGGATTTTAGCCATTATAGTATAGGATAACCATCCTAGAGTCAATAGACCCAAAAGAGCAGGAACAGGGACTTGGTTACCCCACCCTAGTGGAACTGCCATGTATGCCTCCTGTTCAAGAGGAAGCTTTTAGACTTCATATGACTAATGAACCGAAGGGGGCTGATACATGGAGACACCCCACATGAGAAGGATGAGATGGGTGGGAGAGAGGGTATAAGGTGAGAGGGTGGCAATGGGGATGTAAGGAAGTAATAAATAAATGGTTTTGTAAATAAATAAATGCAGAACTACCATTCGGCAAACTTGGGGTGTATGGTGGTTAATACCACTGCTGACTTGACAGGATATTCTAAGGGACACACCTCTTTGTATCTCTCAGAGGAAATTCCTATGGGGGTTATAACTGAGGTGAGAAGACCTACATTGAGTGCGAGTGGCACCATTCCATGGGCTGGGGCAGGTACAGGATCAAATGCAAAGGACAAAGCAAGCTGAGCACCAACATTCTCTCTCTGTGTCCTGACTGCAGGTGCAATAAGACCAACCAACTCATGGATCTGCTGCCACATGTTCCCCACAAAGATGAGGAACTGTGATCCAAAACAAACGCTTCCTGCCTTAAGTTGCTTTTCAATTCTTTTGTTGCAGCAATAAAAATAAGTAAATTACTCAGGGTCACACAGGAATTTAATACCATGTGAAACTAAATTACCATTTACAGAAAGCCCTAAGTATCATGATATATTAGAAGAAAGCAAGTCTAACCCAAAATTATTCATATATATTCATATATTCATAAATAAGTTATTGGTTGAAGCCAAACATGTTGCAAACTAGATATTAACCTCAATTAATGAATTTGCTAAGAACATGTTTGCAAGAGAGCCTGGTTTGATCTCAGCTAAAATATCTATGTAAGGACTTGTAACGCAAGGGGGAAAGCAGAATACTGTCCAAGGGAGTAAGAATCAAAATCTTTGGTGCCACAAGAGGCCAGGAAAGCAGGGAAAGGACACATTGGAGTATGTCCTTAAGTCAGCCAGGAAGATGAGTTACAATGGAGGAGAGGCAGTTCCCCTGTGGAACAAAGAAGTGGTCCCTCATGTTCAGTTTAATACTGCCATTCTAAAGTCCACACTAACTTTCTATATATCGAATTTTTCAGTCAAGCTTGACATACAGCTGCTTGTGTGGAAATACGTTTCAAAATATTATCTCAATATTTTTCAGAACAGTTCAATGGGCAAAATAAAACTAACTTGTGAATTTTTTATTATTATCATTTTAAATTTTCATTATGTATACTCACTGTGTATGTAACTATGTGGTATAAGGATACTATCATGCAGGTATCAAATGGATGGTAAGCATATCCCCCCATACTCCCTTCACAACCCTTCTTCACTCCTCAATCTTCTTATGAATGTTTAACCTCCATATTCTTTGTTATAAGAAATCAGATGAGAGCTAAGAATATAGTTCAGTGGTAGGGTGGCTTGTCCATCATGTGTGAGGTCCTAGGTTGAATCTCTTACCACACACACACACACACACACACACACACACACACACACACACACAC
>CAJQZJ010001301.1:1994702-2011026 GCA_907164525.1 Lophiomys imhausi
CACACACACACACACACACACACACACACACACACACACACACACACACAAAAGAATGAATGAAGGAAAAAGAATATATTTTTTTGGAGTGGATAAGATGACCCAGTGAGAAACAGTCCCTTCTACCATGAAAATAAGCTGAGTTTAATCCCCAACACCCACATGGTGAAAGGAGAGAACCATTTTTTCTGACCTCCATGTCCGTGTGACACACACACACACACATACATACACACATAACAAAAAAATTTAAAAATAGATGTTTTCATTCTTTCTGAAATCCTATCTAGTGTTTTGAAAGTATAAAAGGTAGTACCTTACATGAATTAAACCATCTCCTCTGTCTTAGTTAACCTAATAAAAAGCCACTTAGAGAAAACTGTGGACACACATTCAAGCTTGGACTTGAGAAGAGTCTGACTCAAGGTCAAGACTTTGAGCTGAACCTTCAATTGAGATTCTTGTCATTTAACAGAGTCTGCAGGGCACTTGACTTTACAGATCCTCTGTAGCATTCCCCATCAAAACTTCTAGTTAGTGCCTACCTCCTGATAGATATAAGTACATAGGTTCTCTCATGGAGTGGTTGGCACTCCAAAATGCTAGCTCAAAACTTGGTAGCTAGAAAAACATATCAGAGAACCAGCTGGGAGAATCCTGAGGAAATTCAAAAACCACAGTGGGATTGGCAGCGCCATGTTTAATGTTAACAGGGAGATGCACTTGGAAGCTCCTCTTTCCTTTTCCCAGAAATACAAGGTGAATGCCCTCAGCAATATAGCTTGCACCCCCTTCCAATGAGACATGTGGGAATACAGCTACTCATTGATGAGAAATGTTCCTAAAATCTTCAGCCCACAACAGCCTTGAAAACAGATCTTCTGAGCCTGAAATACAAGGCCGGAACCTGCGTGAGTCTGAGCATGTGACCTATTTTTGGGATGTACCAAGGTGTCAGGGTCTTTAAATATTATGGGGAAGAAGATGGAGATGGAGGGGACTCTTGATAGAACCAGCAGAAAAAAGAAGTGTTCACTCTCAACAAGGCAAGAAGAAAGAAAAATGACAAAATGTAAGGTTAACTGACTCTAAAACAATTAGCAAACACCATCATATTACAAAGCCAACAAACATTATAAGCCATAAATACAATTATTTTTTCTTTTAATTTAGTCATTTGTTTTATTTGTATGGCGTGTTTTGCCTGCATGTATGTCTGAGCATCACAGCATTTCTGATTCTGCTGGAAGTCAGAAGAGGACTTTGGATCCCCAGGGAACTGGGGTTACAAGATGGTTTGAGCCACCATGTAGATGTGGGGAATCAATATGTAAAAGTAATTTATAGAAATTATTTTCCTTTCTAGAAAAATAATAGTGGAAATAGCAACCTCACCAATGATCCACTGTTGTGAGCCTGTAGAGAGACCTCCTGCTCTCTGAATTAATCTCACTGTGTTTTGTCCCTGTTAATTCTAGTTATAGCTTCCAGAGAGCCACTGGGCACCTTTCAGAGCCTGTGGGAAATAACACAGACCACAGATAAAAACACAGACTCCACTCTAGGGAGTCTGATTCCCTTGCCATCTCCTTGTCAAAACCTTCAAGGAGAATTGTCACTCCCCTGAAGCAGTGACTTTTAATTTCCCTTAAGCTATATTCTGTCCTTAGGCCCTTGCAATGACATCAAAGGCCCAAACTATTCCTTCTGAAGTCTGCAATGCTGAATGACAGGGTGGGAAATAATTCTTCCAGGTATAAAATCATTTTTTTTGGTTCCCACTTCTTGATCATCTAAATATGGCTGCCACATTAACAAACTCTAAAATATTAAACATCCAAGATTCAATATGCCATATATATGTACATATATAAATTATTGTCCATTAACAAATGTTGCATGGTGCTTTGTTCTTCTCTTATATGCTTCCAAGAAGAACATAAGCCATTCTTGAGACTTAATTCAGGGACTAGATGGTTAAGAACAAGGAAGAAATATATGAGAAACACAAGGTAGAAGCATTATATTTGAAGAAAATAGTTACATATAAAATAGAGTATAGGCTCTGAATCCTTCGTGGAAAATAATAAAGAAATTTTGGGGGAAAGTTGAGATAGTAATTGTTGAGAGTAATTGTTCTCAAATGAGCTGAGAATATAGATCTACCCAAAAACCTACACATGGATGTTTCTAGCAATCTTATTCATGATTGCCAAAACTTTTAGGCAATCAAGATATTCTTCCAAAGTAATAAATGGTGATACTCCAGATGATGGAATATTATTTAAAATTAAAAGATGTTAGACAGGAGTGACATCAGTAAAACTAGAGGTGTCTATCATACTTTCTACCACACACAAAGAAGGGCCAGGACAAAGGGAGAATAACAGCAACATCACTGGAGTGTATGAAGCAGATACTGGGGACGGTAGGGATCCAGCAATGTTGCACAGCTGTTGGGGAGCATAGGGACCCAGGATGGTCTTTTACAGAGGGAACACTGCTCCATCTCGGGATGAACTCTGAGCTAAGATGGGCTTAGCTGAGCAATGAAAGCTAACAAGAGGCCCATAGCAGTTCTTGCCTACCCCACAACTGAAACACTTACTGCTAGAAAAGCTGATAGTCAATTAAGGCCTGACTCCCTTTTAGGGAGTTGCCACACTACCACAGCTCTGCTTCCCAGGAGAAAGTGCATAACCCATCATGCATCCTCCTCTTCCTGTACTCCTGCTATTGGCAGCCATCTTCAGAATCTACTCATCTGGAGTCCACTGCAGCAGACTAATACATAACAGGGTTATCAAGCCATGAAAAGACATAGAGGAAAACCAATGCATATTGCTTAAGGAAAGAAACCAGCTAAAAGCCTCAGGATTTCGACTGTATGACATTATACTGAACGGCATGCTGACAGCAAAGGCCAATTGTGACTAAATGTAGTGGCTTGAATGAGAATGGGCCCCATAAGCTCATATGCTTGAATGGTTGGTCCCCAGATAGTGGAACTGTTTGGGAAGGATTAGGAGGTGTGGCCTTGCTGTGGCCATGTTGGAGGAGGTGTGTCACAGGGGTAAGTAGGCTTTGGAGTTTCAAAAGCCCACACTAGGCCCACCCAAAGTCTCTCTGCCTTCTGCCTGTGGATCAGGGTGTAAAGCTCTCAGCCACTGGTCCAGGGCCATGCCTGTCTACTTGCCATAATGATGATTATGGACTAACCCTCTAACACTGTAAGCAAGCCCTCGATTAAATGCCTTTTACTTTTATTATTTAGCTGGTCAGTCAGTTAGTTAAAGACAAGGTTTCCTTTCTCTGTGTAGCCTTGGCTATCCTGGAAGTCACTCTGTAGACCAGGCTGGCCTCAACTCAGAGATCTGCCTGCCTCTGCCTCCTGAGTGCTAGAATTAAAGGCATGTGCCACTGTACCCAGCTGAATGTTTACTTATTTAAGAGTTGCCTTGGTCATTGTGTCTCTTTACAACAGTAGAACAGGAGAGGGGAGAGCAATGGACAGAGGACAAGAAGGTATCTAGGCATCAGTCTACCCCATGTGCTACATGTGACATAAACCACTGGCTTCCGAGGGCATCTGCACTCATGTGCATAACACACACAGATACAATTAAAAACAAAATATAAATCATTTTAAGAAGAAAATTCTTCTTCTACCACCAACAACAATAAATTATACCCTGTTTACTAATGCTAGAAATTCTTCCTCTGTAATTCAATTTTATTGGCTTCTGCAACTTGTTAAAATGCAAATACCCCTAGGAGAGATTAGAGCTGAAGCCACATAATTCAAGTGTTACTTACTTGAATTTACTCAATTTGGAAAGATGAATCTGATAGGAGAAAGTATGCAGTAAACTCAAGATCATTGGAAAACAGAAATGACTTGTAAATGGAAAACCAAGAATATTTAAAGCATTCTATTAGCTTCAGTAAAGTAATTTCTTTCTGATAAAATAGAATGAAATTACCAAAGGCTTTAATTCATGAAAGAAAGAATTGATAAACTGGACGTTATTAAAATTAAATTTTTTTTTCTGCTCTGCAAAAGACAGTGTCAAGAGAATATAAAGACAAGACCCAGAGGGGAGAAATGTTTGCATGCATATCTGATGAGAGAATGAATAAATCAAACAAAATATCCAACAACAAAACTAAGACCTTGGTCAAAGGCTTTAACAGACACATCACACAGACACACAGACACACAGACACACATCACACACAGACACACAGACATATAGACACACAGACACACAGACACACATCACACACACACACACACACACATCACACACAGACACACACAAACACATACATACAGAGAGACACACATAGACACACAGGCACACATCACACACAAAGACACATACATATGGACACACACACACAGATGACAAAGGAGCAATGTGAAAAGATGCTCCACATCACATATCACCAGGGAAACAAATATTAAAACAATGAGATGCCCCGTCCACTAAAATGGTCAAAATCCAGTAGTGAGAATGTGGAGGAGTGGGTGCGCCCCCTCCTGTTGGGAGTGCAGAATGTGCAGCCACTGTACTAGACTAAACTACTTTTGTAATTAAACTGGACTAGAGTCCCCAGTTTAACTACAAAAGTACAGTTGGGAAAGTACCTGCTGCATAAGCGTGGGATCCCCAGAGCCCATGTAGGAGCTGGACACAGCAGCAAGCCTGTCTGTAATAAAAGGCAGATCCTCAGAGCTCACTAGCCAGCCTCTGTAGCTCATCAGGGATCTACAGGCTCTGGGAGAAACACTGGCTCCAATTAAAAAAAAAAAAAAAGGAAAGCACAAGACATGCAGTGTTGACCTGTGAGCTAAGTATACATGTGTGCACACACACAGGATATGTGCACATGCATGCATACACAAATATATATTCACACTGATACAGTACACTATACATACAAAACCCACTAAATATATTTTAAGTATATGACTCAGGAATCATATTCCTTGGTAATTTACCAAAAACAGTTGAAATTTTATGTCCAAAAAGAAAAAAAACATATATATACAAGGAAATTTATAGTCATTTTATTCCTAATTGCCAAAATTTGATGTAATTGAATGTGTTATCTCATAGTATACGAATGAATATACTGCAATGCATTCAAACAGTGGAATATTATTCAGCATAAAAAAAGAGAAATGAACTATCAAGCCATGAAGGGCACATGAAGAAAACTTAAATACTTATTTTTAAGTGAAAGAGGCCAATCTAGAAAGGTTATACACTGAACGATTTCAACTGTGTGACATCGTGTAAAAGAGAACGCAGTGAAAAGCCTTAAATCTGTGGCTGCCAGAGTCAGAGAGAGGAACCAAAGGCAGAGCACGGGAGAGATTTCAAGAGAGTGAAAGCAATCACTTTGATTCTATAATGATAGACACATGTCACATTTTCCAAATCTGTGGGATCCCCAACACCCAGAGCGACCCCCAAATAAAGGTGTGGGCTTTTGGGAGATCGTAACATCTCAGCATAGCTGGCCCGTAGGAGCAGGTGTACCATCAGTGAGATGCTGACAATGAAGAAAGCTAAGCATGCTGGGGGGCAAGGGGTGTAGAAGGCATTACAGGAAATCTCTCTATATCTGTTCAATTAATGTGAGTTTAAAACTACTCTAAAAAGTGAAGTCTCATCTTTAAAAGAAAAAACCATTACAGAGTGAAAACAGTGCAAGGACTTAATGTTTACAAAACAAAGAAAACACTGATCATATGTCTACTTCTTATTTTCCTTTGGGTTTTTGGTTTCTTAAGACAGATCTCATATAGTCCAGGTTGGCCTTGAACTTGCTATGTAAGCCAACTTCTGACCCAGCAGCCTCCACTTTGCTTGTGCTGGGATTCCAGACCTGTGTCCCTGTATCTGGCTCTGCATGTTTACTGTTACTATCATTATTAAATGAGAGATTTTTAGGAATAGCAATTATATTTTATAGGGAGACCAAAGATTCTTTGCTTTATCTCAGCCTGTCCCCCTGACATTCTGCACTGAGATAACAGAATTTCCCAGTATCTGTCCTCCATGCATTTCTTTTCAGATTCCCTTGTGTCATAGGATCAAGGACAAGTGTGTGACATTCTTGTGTTCTAGAGACTACGTCTCAATCTACTTTACTCTCTAATGCTCACTGAAATTATCAGGAAAATCAGCAAGGTCTAGCATGCCCTTGACAATGTAGCCAGGAGGCCTTGAAGAAACACCAGGAAAACCCAGAACACCGCCTGTATGACCATGTGGCTAAATGCTTACAGCTACCACCGTGAGCACCATCACTTCATACTGCCTTCCGAGGGGCCTCCTCCCATTAAAGCTCCAGCCAAGATAAAGAAAGCCCTTCCCTTACTTCTCCTGGGATTACTGTGGCTTGGCACTTTTGTCAAACGAAAAGAAAGAAGATATAGGAAGTGTCCTGGTTTACACACTCTGCTTCTGCCATAGCGAGCTACTCTGGGCCTCAAAGGCTCTGACTAGACTGTTCTTTAGGGGAGGGAGTTGCATTGGAATCCCTTGTTTCTATGAACATAGAACTCTATAGTAGGTTCAATTTACATTTCACCTACATAATAGCCCTGAACTAATCAAACAACATGCATGCATTCACACACACTGTTCCTGTCAAAAGTAAGAGTGTGGGAAAACAGTCCAAGAATGGATTCATGTGAGGAGAATTCTGAGTGCTTGTAGGAAAACATGACAAGAGTCTTGGGACCTCAGTTTCTTCAAAAACATGGAATTGTTCTTGGAATGTTTTCATGTTCCTCCCAGGTGTAGCAAATAGGAGTGAGTTTATTTCAGATTATTTATTCCAACTGGCTATTGTTATCTGTTTATTTGCCTCTGTGGAAAAATATGTTTTTGTCACATGTTGTACAGGAATTTTAACTCACAACATGGCTGTTCTGGCAAGAGGTCACATCTAAAGACCTTCTAGATCTCTGTGATCTGGCTGGAATACAGACACACCTTTAATCCCAGGAGACAGAGGCAAGCGGATCTCTTGAGTTCAAGACCAGTCTGGTATAGAGCAAGTTTCAGGTGAAGAAAACTTAGGTCCGTGTGTGGTGGTACACATCTTTAATCCCAACTGTCATAAAAACAGAGAGGAAAGAGAAGCTACTTAAGGAGAGCAGTATAGGGAGAGAAAAAAAAACAGAGGGGAGGTAGTTTTACTGGAAGAGTTTACAGAGATAAGTTGAAGAGAGGACTGATATGCTATTTTATATAGTTTATTTCTACATAGAACAAGCTAGCCACAGATGAAGACAGAATGAGCAAGAGAATGAGGAGTCAGAAGATTAGAACAGATTGCTAAAGTTAAGTTGAGGCCAAGCAGAGGAGTTCAGAGAGGCTGAGAAGCTAATTTGAATCAGTGAACTGGGAGAGTAGTTTGAGCTGGAACAGCTGAATTGAACCAGCCAGCCAGAGTTCAGAAAGAACTAGAAAGGGTGAGTTTATTCAGAGGTAAATCTCAGAAGCTGAAAACGTTCTAGGCTTAGATTAGATTGTATGGAGGGAAGAAGCTTCCAGGACTAGGTTTAGGTTAGCAGACAGAGGCAGTAGGCATTGGAGACAACAATTAAATCAGGAGAATAAAAGTTACTTTTACAATGTTTGGCTTGCCCTTGTGCGTGTACATTTTACTCAGGTGACTCTCTTTAACCCTCAGAATAGAAACTGGCTGGTACTCTAAATAAATAAAGTTGGCTATTGCATGAGACCTCATCTATCAGCTCCATGCTCCCAGGTCCCTCCGCCTCTAGAGAGGCAAGCAGAGAAGATGAAGCCCTCTTATCTCCTTCTTCCACTAAATTACAATGAACAGCCAGGAGGGCAGGGTCCATACGCCAATGGTGATGTTGTCGCTGACAACCACTAACCTAATATAATTGGATGCCCTATAAAGGCTCATTGTCTTAAAGAATAAATGGACAGACTCACCGATTTCCCCTGCTGCAACGGAAAGACTACCTTAGTGTTCAGACACACCCCCTGATGAATTCCCATTTTCAGGACAGCATTCATCAAACCTCAGCTTAACTTGTCTCCTCCATTCACATTCCAACACAGAAAACTTTAAAAATACGCTAAGTTGGAGAGCTGATAAGCACCCACACAAACAGCCCAGTGCAAAGGACACTGTTCTGAGGCAAAGGTGATGCTTTCAAAGCTAACCATGCAGCCCCCGAGGCAAAAAGGGGTTTCAAATAAGAAAAATGCCATTATCTAGCATGAGCCAGGAAGTATGACAGACACACCATGGATACATTTCAGCCAGTCCTTACATTTTAGTTAGGGTTACTATCAACTGTGACAAAAAGCCATAACTAAAGTAACTTGGGAAGGAAAGGGTTTACTTTACTCACAGTTCCACATATGATAGTTTGTCATCAAAAGCTGTGAGGGAACCTGGAGGCTCATTCAGAGGCCAGGACAAGTGCCTCTTACTAACTCTCCCCTGCCCTCTTCCTCCTTCCCCCTCCCCTCCCCACTCCATACTCCCCTCTCTCCCCTCCCCCTCCCCTCCCCCCTCCCCATCCTTCCCTCCCCCCCCCGCCCCTCTCCCCTCCTCTCCTCCCCTTTCCTCTCCCTCCTCCCCTCTTCCCCCCCAGCTTGTTCAGCCTACTTTGTTACAGAACCCAGGACCACCAACCAGGGGATAGGAGCACCCACAATGGGCTGGATCCTGTCTCATCAATTGCTAATTAAGAAAATGCCTTACAGGTTTGCCTACAGCCTGTTCTTATGGAGGCATTTTCTCAATTGAGGTTCCCTCCTGTCAGGTGGTTTTAGCTTGTGTCTTGTTGACATAAAACTATCCAGCACACCTTAAAACTCCACCGGCTAATTATCATCTCCATGCTATAGATTTTGGAAATAGCACTCAGAGAAATGCTTTTGTCTGTGAATGTGTAATCACACAGATTAAATCCTGACCCCTTCCTAGCTGTGTGGCTCTGGACCAGCTCAAATTAACACATCATTTCACAGGTTTCCTTGCCTGTAAAATGGAGATTACTGTCTCTCATTCATCTCCAAGCTCACCTTCCTATCTCCAGCCTTATGATGCTGGAGTTGAGACTGCAAAGCTGGCTTCTTGTTATGTCAGACCCTCCAGTAGGGGGTGCTAGAGTGAAGCTGCAGAATTAGTGGGAGATCAGCCAACCACCTCCTGAGTCCTTGAAGACCATCTCAGCAGCAACAACATTATTTTCTTCCTACAGAGCCAGTGAGCTCAACTTGCAGTTTTCCTGTTAAAGCCTCAGTAGCTTCACTGTGTGCCCTTCAAAAATACCAGTATTCAGGAGCTCAAACTGTCTCCATGACCTGAATTTCTGCTCTTGAGGGCTGGTCCTCTATGTGCCTGGGGAGTTTTGATCATCTACTCCAAAGGCAACAGCTGCTTTCTGATCTGGGACTTGGATAGATACCTTAGAGTTCTCATCTATCCCTCCCATTACCTAGTTAATAACCTTACACATGGGTCTCCCTGTTCTGCTCTCTGTTCAAATGGCCAGTGTGGTGGCCTCCTACTGACAGACCCCCAAGGAAGGCAAGAATATCTACTCAGAAGGTGCAGATTATTAGATCAATTAGTATTACTCAATCATTGCTAAGTGCACCTACTGTTCCTAGACCACAGGGCTAGCTCTAATGATAACAGCTGTTAGGATTTTCTATTAAAAGCAGCAACTACCTGCAGCCATTGGGCTAAATGGCACCCACCATCATCCCTCTCTAATCTTCCCTAGCATTGCAAGATCTCTGCATTCTTGCCATGTGTTTTCTTTGACACTGACATTAGGAAAGGTATTCTATTGTTTACCTGAAAGGTATGGCCAGTGACAATTTCTACTGGAAGAAGAACATTTTCACATTGACCCCTCCAGAACCGAACATAAACTTCTCCAAACTTTAAGAAACCTATGCATACATTTCCCCCAAGTATTACAAGGAATTAACATACTGCATGCTTATATGTGTGCCTGAAGATTGTTTTATGGAATTTCAAGTTTCTGACTACTTTTTCATTTATTTATTTACAATTTGGTTTTTTTTTTTGGGGGGGGGGGTGTTGTAAGGTCCCAGCAAAGACCAGCAGCAGATGCCAGATCCCTTGGAGCTAGAGTTACTGACACATCTGTAAGCTGAATATCATGGATTCTGGGATCACAAATTTGACCCCTTGTACTTAAAAACTTAACACCCAAGAACTCTTTACTGCTGAGCCCTCTCTCCGGCTTCTCCTTCTGATATTTTCTAAACTATCAATGAAATATAGAATTTTAAAAATTATCAAGTGCTTGTTTGTGCTAGGCACTGAGCTGGGTTTTCACACATTGTCTCATGTTCACCCTCAAGATAGACTGTACCAGGAGGCAGAATCTTCCTCTTTGTACAGGGATGTCCAAGGTCATATGATGAAGCAACAGAACCAAGAACTGAAGCCAATTCTCTGTGACTCACAGAACTCATGTTTTACAAATTCACTGTGGACCACAGGTGAAGGCCTCTCTCCATATCAGATGCTGAGACAATAAATTTTGATAACTGGGAAAAACATGGAAAAATGAAAACAGAATCAAGGACCCTCTTCTGACCTTGCATTCAGAATTCCTTTAAGCCACAAGGAGACTCTAAGGCTCTGCACCTGGGTTTAAGAATGTCTCTCTAGTTCTTTTTCATGTCATGGCTCTCCCTCCCACTTAAGTTTTATTGTTGTGAAAGAAAAGCCAATAGAAATTAAAAAGTTCTTTTCTCTGGGTACATCTTGGCCTTTCAAAGACAAATTTTTCTGTTGGGAAAGGGGAGCACACCAAACAAAAATAGTTATTACATAAATGAATAAAGTACAAGAAAAAAAACACATACCTTTTGCTTTGTGCTTGATTTCAGGCCAACTTGGGAATGACTTTTCACCTAGAGGAAAAATGAGAGAGAAATCTATTATGAAGAACGCAGCATAGTTGTAGAATTTATGCTAAAGCCATTTCTTCTAGAAAGTGAAAATTTTTAGTAAAAGCCCTTTTCCTTAACTTTCCATTGCAGCCTCTAGAAACTGCAGAAACACGGCTTAGATGCCATGTTGAATTTTACTCACTGAACGAGAGAGAGCCTGTATGAGCCCTGCAGCTGACAGTGCACTCTGTCAATGCCTTGTTCAGTTACCAGTTCAGCATCTTTTTCTAGAGGACACTGCAGAAATCACCAGTTACAGCACTATGATAAGGCAAACAGGAAGAAGAATGGGGATGAATAAAAGCAAAGGCAAGGAAGAAGGCAGAGGAAGGATACAAAAGCACTGAAACTTGGAGAAAGAAAGCAGACTCAGTGAAGAGATGGGCCGGTGGGCAATGCTTCTAAGCACATTTCTAGAGGGAAGACCTTAATCTCTCCTCATCAAAATATGTCTATATTAGATTGACGCAAAGTTCTTAGGAATATAAGCTTGTATGGGTGGGGGGGGGTTCTTCTGGTTGTTCATGAGGATCTAAGTTGAAGGGATTAATTAGTGAAGGAAAAGCAGGCATTGCACTAAGCATAAGAATATTTTCACACAGAATATGAGTTTTCTCCCCATGAGGAAAAAAAAAGCAAAAGGCCAACTTCATATACTTAGTATTCAGATAGTGAATATATTTAGCCTTAAATGTATGATGAATCTTAGTATTCAGATAGTGAATAGATTTGGCCTTAGGTGTGTGATGAATCAGTTAATTCAAAACCAAAGACTACAGTATAACTAGGGAAATCTTCCCAAGTCAGCAATCTCAAAGTTTTTGATTTGGGATCCTTTTATATTTTTTTTAAACTTCTGGGTCTCACAAAGGGCTTCTGTATCTATTTATGTTTATTTTTAGCAATTGGAACTGATAATTTTTCAATATATGTTTAATAGCTTGTTTTAACATAACAATAATAGGCCCATTCTGTGTTACCTAGCGTAACTTTAAAGATTCTGTGTAAATGCGAAACAGAATATTGACAAGAAAACAGCACTTACGTTTTTGCAAATACTTTTAACATTTGGACTGAGTAGGAAGTATTAGGTTATCATATTTGCTTTTGCATTTAACCTACTTTGTTTGCTACGAAGCCTATTCTGACCCAGATATGCAGTTGAAAAAAAAAGGATATTAAAAATATCATTTCAGATAACTGCAGACATTCCTCCCTGATAATGAGTGATATCCTTATAAGTATAAAGACTCAGACAGTATCCATACACAGGAGAAAGACCATGTGAGGACCAGCATGTCCATCTTAAAAGGAGACTCAGACAGTATCCATACACAGGAGAAAGACCATGTGAGGACCAGAGTGTCCATCTTAAAAGGAGACTCAGACAGTATCCATACACAAGAGAAAGACCATGTGAGGACCAGAGTGTCCATCTTAAAAGGAGACTCAGACAGTATCCATACACAAGAGAAAGACCATGTGAGGACCAGAGTGTCCATCTACAAGCCCAGAAACAAGTCTTCCTAATGAAACAACCCAACACTATATTTCTGGTCTCCAGACTGTCAGAAGAAATACTTATGTTGTTAACAACATCAGGCTATGGCATCACCACAACAAATCTATTCCCAAAGCATCAGTGACACTGAAGGTGGAGGCTCAGCACAGCCAAGCGCTAAGTCAACAGTTAATTATCATGGCACCCATCGCCAGTCCTGTGAATACTAGGACAGTGTGCCTGACTAAGTGATTCTCAAACTCCATGGTCACAGATATCGTTCAGGGAGCAGCTAGTCACACAGGCTTACCAAGCCCATGTCTGGAAGTTCCAAACCAAGATGTATCAGTCAACTTTCTGTTGTTGACCATAGCTGTTCTAAACAACCTACCAGGAGGAAAGACTGAGTTTGGCTCAAGGTTTAAGGGGTTTCAGTTGTGGCTGCTTGTCCTCATCACCTGAAGCAAAGCCAATAGCACAGCAGGGAACACACGACAGGACACAGCTGTTCACCTGCTCACAGTACGGCTGGGGGAGGAGAGGAAGAGAGAGAACAACACAAACAAATCACACACTGCCTTGCCCAGCTCTGACATGAGGGTTTGTGCCTAGTCTTCTTGTATCTTGTTGTGCCATGTTTGGTTGGTATTCCTGGGAGGTCTGTTCTTTTCTGAAGGGAAATGGAGGAGAAGCGGATCTGGGGAAGAGAAGATGTGTTGGGGAGGGACTGGGAGAAGAGGAGGGAGGAGAAACTGTGGCCAGGATGCAATAAATGGAAGAAGAATTAATTTACAAACATAAAAAAGAATGCCTCAAGCAATCTACATCCTCCTACTAAGCCCCATCTTCTAAGGTTTGTGTCATGTGCCAATAACTGTTAAACTGTATGAATCCATCAGGAGGAGAATCTATTGATAAAGGAAGAGCCTTCAGATTCCATTCACTCCCCAGAGGCCTCACCTCTGAACACTGCTAAGTTAGGTACCAAGCCTTTAGCACATGAGCTTTTGAGGTGCATGTTAGGTATTTAAGCTCCAAATTATAACATTGTAGGTCTAAGTCAATTCCTTATAGTACGTATACATTTACTTTTTTTCTTTTCTTCTTTTACTTTTTATTGTTTTGTGTGTGTGTGTGTGTGTGTGTGTGTGTGTGTGTGTGTGTGTGTGTGAATTTCACATCATGCACCCTGATCCCACTCATCTCCCACCTCCCCTCAGACCTACCCTGCAACTTGCAACCTCTCCCAACAGAGAAAAGAAAAAAAATCTTATTGTGGAAGCTGTAATGTGTCTCAGTGTGTCCCACAATATTCCATTTTGTCCACACTTTTTTGCTTACAAATGTTCATTATAACGATTTCTTGGTCTGGTATGAAGCTTCTGGCTTTGGCCACTTTGTCAATATTGGAACCTCACTGGGACTCCTCTCGAATACCCTGTTGTTGCTCTGTGTCATGGAGATCCTATAGTTTTGGGTCTGTGGAACTGGCCTCTTCATGCACTCCAGCAGTTCATCCATGGGGTAGATGTTGGGGTAGATCAGCTTAAAATCCTGGCTTCTGGGCCTATAAGCCTCACATCCAGGGCCAGTTCTACTGGGCCAGGTAAAGTGCAGGGCCTGCTCTCCTGAGTGCTGCAGCAGGTAAGGGGCTGGGCCAGTTCTCCTGCTTTCATGACCCCATCAGGGCCAACTCTCCCACCTGCTACCTGTGGTGAGGGTAAAAGAAGTGGAACAGATCTTTCCTTTGCCAATGCCACCACTCAGTGGACAAGAGTCAGGACCAGTTCTCCTGGGCTCACACCCTGGAGGATGGTTCACCTGCAATCCCCACATCTAGGGTCAGCTGTACTGTGTTGCCCAGATGAGGTGCTAGGCCTGCTCTCCTGAGTTCTGCAGTATGTGAAGGGCATGGACAGCTCTCCTGGTCTTGTGACCCCATCAGAGCCAGATCTCCTGTCTACTACTGGTTTGTGAGGGCAAAAGGGAGGAGAGGAGATCTTCCCCTCACCAACACACTGCCTATCCTGAAAAACTAAAAAAATTAAGAGAAAATCATAAGAAAAAAATACTTTTTTAAAACAGTTGAGTAAAAATTAGAAAAGACAAGATAGGGAAGAAATATTTTAAAAATGTAAAATTTAATTTTTAAACACTCGCATTTGAGGTACTGACCATGTGTGCTTACTGTACCATCTAGCTGAGATGCCTTACTGAATATAATCATCCTCCGTGGCTATGAGACAGGGTAATTGCATTGCTGTTCTAGTTTTACAGATGAGAAGGCGGAAGCATAGGAAGCTCAATCATTCACACAAGCCCATACCGCCCAGAAACTCTAGAATTCAATTCAAACCAGCCTATCTAACTTAAAGCCCAGGACTCTGAAAACACCAGTTATCAGAGAGAAGTTACCTATGGAAGAGTTAGCTGAGGCCAGAGGATACGAAGAGCCCTGCTGTATGAAGAGCTGCCTCAACAGAAGGAGAGAAAGGGTCAGAGAAGAGATAGTGGATTAGAACTTCACCAACAAATTATTGCAGTAGGACTTGAGCTGGCATCAGTGGCCAAGGCTCTGAAAGTTTTCTCTACAGTGAGTTCATGAATAGAAACGGGGAAAGAAGGCTGGAGAGATGGCTCAGCGGTTAAGAGCACTATCTGCTCTTCCAGAGGTCCAGAGTTCAATTCCCAGCAACCACATGGTGGCTCGCAACGATCTATACTAGAATCTGATGCCCTCTTCTGGCATTTCAGGAGTACATGCAGATAGAGTTCTCATATATGTAAAATAAATAAATAAATAAATCTTTTTTAAAAAAAAAGAAAAGAAAAAAGAAACGGGAAAAAAGAGCAGGGTGGCTCAGGATGAAAGAGGTTGACTGAGATTATCATAAGTGAACCACAGACAACAGCAACAGTCACAAGTTGGGTGTGCTTAATTAGAACTTTCCCTAAAAATGATTTCTTGTAGACTTCATAGTATTTAAATAAAAACAACCCACCTATTAAGGCTACACACACACACACACACACACACACACACACACACACATACACACTTACTCAACAGAGAGGCAGCAGCAAAAAAACAAAAAAACTTACCAAAGAAACCAATGGTTTTCTTCTGTAATCAAATTACACCAAATTGTTGCAGAATTCTGGCACTAACACTTACTGAATGACATTAACTGAAGAGGTGAGTTCTCTATTTCAATGCTCCAAACAGTGAGGAGTGAACATGATTATGGCTCCCAAACTTGCTGATGGAAATGAGTGTTCTGACACCCACTTCTCCAGTGGAGGTCAAGATTATGCCATGCATGACTTTAATGGAAACCAACAGGCTATTTAAGAGACTCCTCTCTGCAAATACCACACGATTTCCCTGCCAAGGGTCCTGACCACATTGGTAAGAGAACTCCAGCTTGTCAAGAGGACTCTGCTCTTTTAGCAGAATTAGTCAGTGTTTCCGTTTGCTCTACCAACATTAGAGAATCCAATGTAATCCACAAGATGAAACCGACAAGGGAGCATTCCTACGTACAATCTCTGGTCTAAGTTCCCTTAATTGAAAGCTGCAAGGTAATGTAATAGGGTCACCCTGCAAATGCAGAATTACTAACTCATGGAAGCACTAGACTGCTCTCTTAGCCCAATATGCTTTGAAGTGTCACCCTATGTCCAGCTGCTGGACCAACAACCACAGCTAATCTGTCATTAAGAAAGTCTCCCCATTATGCATGACCTTCTGTTGCTTGCTTTCCAAAACAACACACACACACACACACACACACACACACACACACACACACACACA
>CAJQZJ010001301.1:2044070-2081299 GCA_907164525.1 Lophiomys imhausi
CACACACACACACACACACACACACACACACACACACACACACACACCCCTTTGTAAATATGTACTTCAAGCTTTTATCAGGTAACTGGGAGAAAAAAGACTCAAGTAAGTGCTGTACATTCTCTCCTGCCCAACACAGTTGCGGAGATTATTTCAGGATTCTAAATGTGTCTGAAGCAGCACAGGGCTAAAGTAAGAGTCCTGACTTTAGTAGCAGGCAGATCTGGACACACAAGTTGCCTCTAGGAAAATGAATCTCCAAAGGTCTGAACAAGTCCCTCCAAGATATGTCACTCTCTTCTTCTGCTTTTCCACACACAGCGTCAAGTCATAAGAGGTTGCCACAAACCCCCATTACTCTTTACTTAATGTAATAGGATATGGTTGATTATATTGTCACAATATGGGGTAATGTGTTCTTGGTAGACATCTCCATGCCTTGGTATAAAAACATGCTTCTGTGAGAGCTCAGGAGCCTTGTGCCTTCCTACCTGGAAGGACTGTATACTGGTCTTCTCTCTTGCTCACTGTGACAGTGTATCTTGGTTGCCAACTTGACTATATCTGGAATTAACCAAGACTCAAGCTGCAGGGTGTACCTGTGAGGGATTTTCTTGATTTGATCATTGCAGGTGAGAAGACTTACCACAAATCCAGATCTTTTGAGGTGGGAAGACCCTCCTTAAATCTAGGCCACAATTTCTAGCCTATAAAAAGGACTCGGAAGAAGGAAGCTCTTGTTCTTTGCCTTCCTCCACTGGCATTAGTGCCTACTACTTTGGGATTCTGAAACACACTGAAAACCAGATGAGACATGCAGCCCTGTGGATAGAGCAACTACTGGACTCTTGAACGTTCTGTTGGGAGACAACCATTGTTGGAATAGTTGGACCATACTCTGTAAGTTATTCTAATAAATTCTGTTCTCTCTCACTCTCTCTCTCTCTCACACACACACACACACACACACACACAAATACATACACATACACACATACATACATATGTGTGTGTATGTATTTGTGTATATATATGTATAAATACATATATATACATATGTCTATGCATGTCTGTATTTGTGTGTATGTATATCTATATACAAATACATGTGTGTATATGCATGTATTTGTGTGTGTGTGTGTGTGTGTGTGTGCGCGCATTTTATGCTGTCAGTTCTGTTCCTCTAGAGAACCCTGACCTCACATACATGGTTAGCATGGGAGAAAGATTAAGAGTTTTGGTTTGTACCCTGTCTTCATCACTTAGCATGTCACGTTGACAATTATTTTTTCCTTTAATTTCAGCTTCCCATCATTAAAATGCAAATTGTGGCTTTGTCAAGATAATAAATTTATACAGGACACAGAGCAGCACTATTCTACTTCATTCCTCTGTTGTGACAAAACACTGACCAAAAGCAAGTTGGGGAGGAAAGGGTTTCTTTGAGCTTATAGGTCACAGTCCACCACTGAGGGCAGTCAGGGCATCAACGTGGGAACCAGAAGGCAGAATCTGAAGCAGAGGGCAGGGTTCACTGCTCACAGGCTAGCTCCTCATGGCTTGCTCAGCCTGCTTTTTCATACAAGCCAGGATCACCTGCCCAGGGATAGCACTGCTCACAGTGGTCTGCCCCCCCACACACACCAATCATTAATCAAAAAAAAAAGTCCAGATGCCCACAGACAAATCTTATGGAGGCATTTTCTCAACTGAAGTTCCACTTCCTGGATGATACCAGCTTGTATCAAATTGAAACAACAACATCAACAAATGAACCAGCACAAACACTCACAATGCAGTGAGGGCTACAGTTGCTGAAATAAACAAAAACTTGATTAAGCACTCACCACCCCACATCCACTGTAGCCTCCCGTTGCCGCTGCTGGGTATATAGGAGCCTCCCTGTGAACCTGGCTGAGCCCATCTCTGCCACTTTTCATCAGACTCTGGGGTGAGGACCCTGGGGAATCCTATACTGTTGGATTCAGATCCTCAGACAGCTCTTGGCTTTAGCGCCAACACCTACACATGGATCAGGGCGCCTCACACCTCTCTCTCTCCTGGAGGCTTTTGTGAACAGTTGATTCTCCCTCTTCCACACTCCTATAGTTCAGTGTGTTTGCTCCATTCACACTGCTTTCAATGAAAATGGCCTCCAGAGGCTCCTATGTTTGAATACTTGGTCCCCAGTTGTTGGCACTGTTTGGGAAGGATTAGGAGGTGTGGGCTTTCTAAAATGTGTCACTGGGGTCAGGCTTTGAGGTTTAAAAAGACTTAAACCATTCCCAGTGTGCCCTCTCAGTCTCCTACTTGTGGATCAAGATGTGAGCTCTCAGCTGTTCTTGCCAAATACCTTTGCTATGCAATCATGGATTCTAACCTTTTGCGACTGTAACCCTAATTAAATGGTTTCTTTTGTAAGTTGTCTTGGTCAGGAGTGTTTTGTCACAGCAATTTAAAAGTAACTAATGCACATTCTTTTTAAAACTGTTTTAGATTTATTTAATTTTGTGGATGAATGTTTTTCCTAAATGTTTATATATGAACCACCTGAGTGCCTGGTGTCTGTGGAGGTCAGAAGAGAGCAATGAATCTCCTGGAACTGGAATTAGGATGATTTCGAACTGCCATTTGGATGCTGGATTTGAACATGGGTCCTCTGCAAGAGCAGCAAGTGCTCTACAGCACTGAGACATCTCTGCAGGTCGTCTGTTCACTCTCTAGCTCATCCAGGCAACAGAAAGTTCTCATGGAAAGCAGTGTGCTGGATGTTGAGTGTCCATTCAGGAGAGACACTCCTAGGGGGCCATGATGTGATGATTAGCTACACTGAATTCCATGCAAAGAGATGTGAGGAGTTAGCCTGTCTCACGCTGGATCCAGCTCCCTGAAGTCCTCTCTAAGCTGCTTCATCTGCAGCCAGCATAAGCATGCAGAACACAGCACCACTGTCCCTGGCCCACTGCAGGATCTGTACAGAGTTCCACAGAGCTCTTTCCAAAAGACAGTGAGGAGATCAGTGTCCCAGACAAAGGCCAAGGATCAAAGAAAGGAAGTTTAACAAAACAAAGAGTAGATTGTCCATCTCATAAGGAAACGTTACAACACAGACTCTGGGGTCACCATCAACTATGCAAACTGGCAGGAGTTCCCTCATTAGTTGAAGCATGACAATGCTTAGATAGGACAGTGCCTCAGGTCTGTCCCACAGACTTCAGTGACGCCAGAACTGAATTTATCTTCCTCTGAAGATGACCATTTCCAAGTTACTTAGCATAAGCCCAGGAGGTGACTCAATATGGTATGGCTTAGCATCTAATTTGTTAAAAGACATAGTACATAGGACATTGAACTTGTAGATTCTTCACTGTTGTGTTTTGCCAGAACCCAGAGAAGGGAAAACACCAAAGACTGCTAAAAGCAAATCAGGGAATAACAGTATAGTATCACAGAGAAATCAGTGGGTTTTAAATCAGATAATATGGATTTTAGTCTTGTTTTTTTTATTTGGCTGAGTGACTTTAAGGATCATTTATCTTAAGTTTCTATCAACCACAAATGGGAATGATTCTTCCTGCTTAAAATATATCTCAGGCTTGACATGACCAAATCAGTTATAAACATCTAAGTCCTCAGTAGGCAGCCTGGACTACAGTGAGACATGATAAATGTTTTGTTTGTACTTTTTAATTTGGAACAAAATAAGCCACTAGCCCCATGATTGGCTTATGAGTTTCTGATGGGAACCATGATAAACTATGCCAGATGTGAGATTTTTTCTGTCACTTTTAAGAACAATAATTATGAGGACAGCTTTTACAATGAACACTTATAATGTAGAAGCCAAGCACAGTGCTGAGCTGTAAACAAGTTTTTTCTCTACACTGTTCTTTTTTAAATTTTAATGTGTTTTAAACTTTTTGAGAATTTCATATACAAGTTCACTTGTATTCACATTTCCATATTTCCTTCTTTCTCTCACTCCTCCCATGTCCCACACTTACTCTTGAATTCATGACCTCTTCTACAATTATTGTTGCTATATATGTACATACATGTGTGTGTGCAATCTACAGATTCCAATTAGTGCTACATATATATTTATACATTTATATACATAGTCAGATAGGTAGGTAGATAGATTAGATAGATGATAGATAGATAGATAGATAGATAGATACACACACACGTGTGTGTGTGTGTGTGTGTGTGTGCGCACACATACACTTGCATGTGTGTACATGTTTAGGACTGACCATGGCCCAGTCTCTAAGAAAAACTGATTCTCACTCCTTCAGCAACCACTTACTGCCTGCAGTTCATCTAAGAGTGGGGCAAATCTTTGTGACTTAAAGGCCAGCCAGTCAACATAGTGAGTTCTAGAGGTATATTTTTGGACTCTGTCCAAAACAATTCTTTCAGGGAGGAACCCCAAAATAGGTCTCAATTATTCACCCTGAAGGGTAATTCATTTAGATGCCTCATGATGGAAAGCTATCCCTTAGATAAACATCTTCTGGGAGTAAAGAAATAAAACTCTCTCAAAGGACTGCAAGGCTTGAGGCCACCTTGTTCACCCCTGAAGCTTTCTTGTTCTCTTTCTCACTTCATCCCAGGATTTCCTTCACTAAAGTCCATGGCTGATGCTTTAGGACCTGAAGAGACTACCCAGATCCTAAAGATCATTTGTCTCTGAGGACAGATTCGATTTGCCCTTGAAATGAGCACCCTGCAATGAGGCTAATTTCACTAATTACTTTCTAAGCCCTAATACTTTCATAGTATCAAAAGGCTATGTGTCTGGATTTTAATTAGATGCCTCCATAGTTTCCTAACAATGGTAAAGCAGAATCTTGTGGGTTTTTTTATTGGGGTTTGGGGGTGAATGTGAGTTCCTGCCTGGCATTGACAGCCTTGGGTAATAAATGCCTTGGTTAGTCCCTGCTGCAACCCAAGAATACCATAGCAAGGTTGCTTAGACCACAAACAGTGCTTCTCCTGGATCTGGCATGTGATTAAGCCACAAATTGCCTGGAGAGAGCAAGCAGCTGAAACTAAGGCAACTAGAAAGAAAGCAAGAACAGCCAATGGGACACAATTGAAGTGAGGCAAAGAGAAGCAGCCAGAACTGAAAGCTCCACTAAGTTCAGAGACAGATCAATTCCAGCCCGTGGCCAGGATGAGCCATAGGGGCTGCACTTTCACACAGCCCACTGCTGTCCCCTACACTGCAAGAAACGCATGCCTGAAGACAGATAAGGTATCTACAGCATGCTTAAAGGTGATTTCTACTGAGCCACACTCTACAGAAGACTTGGAAATTTGTCAGTGTAAATGTAAACACTGCAGAGATGGTCCCAGTTAGTGGTTGGCTGTTAGGGTTGGTGTTGTTTTTCTTTTCCCAGCTATGATTCTGGAGGAGGTGCTGACCACAAACCAGTCACACAAACAATGACGCAAAAGGCGGTGGTGTCGCATACCTTTAATCCCAGCACTCAGGAGGCAGAGGCAGGCAGATTTCTGTGAGTTCAAGGCCAGCCTGGTCTACAAGGGGAGTTCCAGGACAGCCAGAGCTACACAGAGAAACCCTGCATCAAAAACAAAAACAAACAACAACAAATTCTCCTCCAAGAGGCAGAACCATAACAGGTTTCCAAGTTCTTGAGGAGAGACTGGAGCCACCAGTTTAAGAGGTCCAAAAGGCCTCTCTCAGCTAGACCTTTCTCCTGACACACTAAGAGTACCTCTCATCCTCCTCCCCAAATTCCTGAAATGAAGTCTATTAGTAAGAAACACTGCAGAGATGAGGAAATGAATCTGAAAATCTAGTGGAAAACACCATGAAGGTCAAACTGTGGCTAAGCCCTGCAGGCTTTCCTACATGTGACAAAACACAGAACAACAAATAGAACTACTTTTGGCATACCATATTTACAGTGCAATGCCAACGCTTCTCTGTGAATGCCACATAGACTGGGAACTGTATAGAAACAGCTTTGCCAGCCCAGGCACCTGCCGTAAGGACACTGTAAAGAAAATGTAATTTATAAAATTTAGGCTCTTAATGGCTCTGGGATCTGAACAATTAAACCTCTCTATGCCTCTGGGGACATCCCACTTTATGTCAACAAATG
The DNA here is from genome assembly GCA_907164525.1 of Lophiomys imhausi. Lineage (NCBI taxonomy): Eukaryota > Metazoa > Chordata > Mammalia > Rodentia > Muridae > Lophiomys > Lophiomys imhausi. The sequence continues at coordinate 2,050,205 of CAJQZJ010001301.1, forward strand.
TTGTGTCATCTCTAACCATGCCAATTTGCATTTAAGAGCTTCCAATTATTCCTGTGGCTAGGGGGTAAATTCCAGTTTTCTGGTTATGGTTTCATTACCTCCTCTCTCACTCCACTCCTTCCATCCCCACACCCCACCCAGCCCCAAGAAGAAGACACTGTAGGTTTTTCTGTGAGCAAAAGAATAATCTTAAGAAAACTAAATCAACTTTCAGGACTGCAAAGCTGAGTACTACTTCCCATGGCTCCAAACGGCCTCTTCAGCACCACATGAAGTAAACACATTTTGTTTTCAAACACATTGTTGTTTCCCTGCAGGTAGTAGAAAGTATTTTTATTTTGTCACCAGTAGTTCTATGTGGCTGCAAATTCTCCTCAGAGTCTAACTGTGACGATGTTGCAGCTTTGCACATGGAGAAGGAAGAAGATAGTGGGGTGTATAGAAAATTTTTCAAGGAAGTTAGAAGACAGAGTCTATTCTGCGATCCCTCAGATCACCACCGCAGGTGGAATCTGCAGTGGTGGGGGTCCCTGCATTACAAACAAGAAGGTATGCATGTTTGAGAACTAGACAGATTATACAACTGGCTTCCCAGGCACCTGAAGCGCATACATTAGCATTTCATTCCCCTCAGTCAGTGCAGCAGCTTGGAGACATGATTGATCAAACACTTGGCCTCTCTGGGGCGAAAGTGTTAACAGCCTCTTCTAGCATTCATTCTCCACTCTTTCTGATCTAAGCTTTTCACCAGTAACCAATATTTGGGCTTGAGAATTGGGTGCATCAGACAGCAGGCATTTGGCTGGGTGGTTCCTTCATTTCTGTCCATGTAGCACCAATTAACCAACCAGGGAGGCCAGTGATTGCATGGCTAATAAACTCTGGAGCATCAGAAGCCATATTCCGTCCAGTTACTGGCCTTTCTTACCCTTGAGGGCTTTGTTAGCACTGCCTGTGTAAACTTGTACATATCAGTGCAAAGTGCCCTTGGTTTGCAGTCAGAACCAAATTTAAATCATTTGGCTCACCCCTCCCCACCCGGAATAGCTTACGGGATTTGGTTTGATTCTTTACATAACATCACCCTTATCTGTTTCTAAAAGCTTGTCATCTTATTATTGGTTTGTCCTGGAAGATGAGCCTACAAAGGGGCCTGGTGGAGAAGGGAAGGAACTGCAGTAAGGCAGGAATTTTTCTAGGGAATTCTCAGAGGGGACATCTTTTTCAAGGACTTTCCACATATGGGCAGCAGTCTGAGCTGCAGCGCCACCATGTCACTATGACAGACTCAGTGCTGTGTTCTCCCAGAGGTTAAAGTAGGGCAGAGGGGGAGAGGGAGGAAGAGGGAGAATGTGTGTTGGTGCAAGATGTTTTCCTTTTATGGAAGAGCAAGGAGAGGAAGAGCTAAAATAATTCTTACTGTGCTTCTGGCTTATCGAAAGGATAGATAACTTTATGAGAAATTAAATAATCCCTAAACAAGTCTTTGTACCTTGTCTTTTAATGAGGCTTAAGATGGGATAAAATAATTGGGGAAAAAGAAAAATACTTTTTTTTCCAGGATGGGATAATATTGGATAAATGTTTTATGAGATTGGCAGGGATATGCTTGCCCATTTAGCAAATACACATTTAGTCTTTGCTTTGTCCTAGGCACTAAATGAGTGTGTTTAGTTGCTGTGAAGAAGGGGGTTGCCTGAGGCTGCCATTCAGGATAGTCAGCCATATACAGACTAAGAAGATGGAGCCAAGATGTCTGGAAAATGAATGATCTTAAGAAATGGGGAGTGGGAACACCTGGAATGGAGCAGTGACTAGTGCATTCAAATGTGTGAGGACATCAGCTTGCTTCTGTTGGGCCCTTAGCACAGGGCCCACAGGGAGTTCTGAGGAGGAAGAGCTGGATCTCAATGGAAATAAGATGCTTGGAGCCATTATTACTAAAGTCTTAATACTGATTTTCTTTTTAAATCACAGCAAATGAGCAAGTGTTCATGCAGAATCAAACAAATACTTGTCATTCATGTTAAAGTAGAAATTCAAACAACTCCAAAGAATCCAAGTGAGCTGAAAGTTCCTTGTGGTTCTGGGACATTCCAGAAGAAGGAATCCTTGTCCTTTTTGGTGTCAGTTCTAGAGAACCAACTCCTTTTCTATCAAATATTAAACTTGTTTAGTTTTAATGACAAATATGCCATTAATCATGCAAACTGTTTGACTTTTGCTGTACCCTAACATTTGTGAAGTGACTGATTCAGACCTTCTGTTTATTTCATTTTATAAGTAAGAAAACTGATAAATGTTCGAATTTTAAAAAAAGAATTAAAGAATGGTTCATTGCCTACTAATGTCTCATTTTCGGAGCGCCATGTGATACAGGTGTTCATTCTATCTGTCCCATCTACCTATCTATACAATTGGAAGGCAGGCAGCAACCGAATTATAAAAAGAAAAAATATTAAAATTAGACTTCTTAAGCTCTGCCTTTCTACTTCAAATTTCAAACTCATGTAGGAATAAAAAAAACTCTAGGCTAAGAAATTTTTCAGTTGGCTTCTGGATTCTTTTCTCTCTCTCTCTCTCTCTCTCTGTCTCTCTCTCTCTCTCTCCTGTTTTTTTTCTGGATTCTTTTTAACCTCCTGAATATTATATGACTATAACTCAAATTGGCATCAACTAATCCACAGTTTTCAGTGTCCCTCTCTTGGCTCTGTGACTTCTTACTTCATCATGTCCATTCTCCAAGCCAGTCAGGGTACTAAAAATTGAAAGCAAACAACAGCCAAGTTTCAAATATAATTAAGCATACTGCCCTTCTCAAGCCACCCTCTGTCTTTGTCTTCTTCCGACCAAGAATTACCCAACCCCCTTCCGTGCCTGTGTGCCCACACAGAGACACATTGAAATCCACACATTTCTCTGGAAAATTTGCTGTCCAGTGTCTGCAGGTATTCAGCACTGGGAAGTTACACAGCATCAGGGAATCTGTGTCTCTTCCAACAACTAGCTGTGAAAAAGATCTTCCCATGGAATTTAGTGAGATGGCCACCCAGAGTCAGTTAACACTTATTCAAGACATTTAAAACCTGCCAGACAAAGTTCCGGGAACTGTGATGTGAAGATCAATTCTCCTCCAGGAAAAAAGGAAATTGGACTAGGTGATTTAATGTGCTTTTCCCACTGCTAATTTCTATGATCTGGAGATTAATTTAAATGCAGATATAATTTATTTGAATAATGTCTCAAGAAAAGAACTTGGTTGCTATTTCAATAGGTGCCAGAGTGTGAAAAATTATTGTCATAATTATAGTAACTGGAATTGAGCTTGTAAAAATATTTTTGCAGAATATTAAACAGTTTCATGGGGACTAGGACCACACACATACACACCATAGTAAGATCCCATTTGCCATTCATTTATAGTCTTCCTAGACTTTAAAAAAAAAAAAGGTTGTACAAGATGCTGTTGAATTGGAATTACCTCAGTCTGATTTCTCATGGTTATATAAGAAATGGACAGATGCAGCCTTTCTGTGTCAGTCAGCTTTGTGTAGATATGACAACATACCTAAGAAAACAACTTACAACAGGAAGGGTTTATTCTGATTCACACCCTCAAAGGGCTCAGCCCACAGCTCCACTACTATGGGCCTGCCATGAGACAGATCGTCATGACTGCAAGAGTGTGTGGCATAGGACATTGTTCACCTGGTGACTGCCAGGGAGCATACATCCTTCAAAGTTCCAGCCACGTCCTCTCTCCAATCATACCCAGCTTCCTCAGACTCCACCACCTCCTACTAAAACATTCAATCATGAATCCACAGATAGTAACCCACGTGATTAAATCTGTACCCTCATGATTCAATCAGCTCTTTAAAAAGCACCAGTTGTGAAAACTGCACTGAGGACAAAGCTTTCAACCAATGGGCCTGTTGTGGGAGCACTGTGTGTATGTATGTATGTATGTATGTATGTATGTATGTATGTATGTACGTATGTATGTATGTATATGTATATATGCATACATTATTTATATAGGTATATATACATACATACACACACACATATATACATACACACACATACATACATACACCACAACACTACTTATGACTGGAAGGTGACTGAAATCTAGAACGTGGCAGGGTGGGAGTACCTCTTCAGCATTGCATTCTAGAATCCTTGCATGTGTCCAGGCATGGGCTTACATCATGTCCAGCAACAATTTCTTGAAAGTTAGACTAAAATGTTCTAGTTCTGATAAATGCATGCTTCAGTGTTTGTGCACATATCACCACAATGGTGCTAAAAAGGCCACACAGCCAGAAAATAGGGATGTAATCTAGTGGCATCACACAACACCTTCATATTATAGTCATTGTTTTTTTTCATAAAGAGAGTCATATCAAAATAGGTCTGTATTTTCTTTTCCAAACACCAGTCAAAAATGTAGTAATGCCATGCACACTGGGTTGTATATCTACTACATAATCTATATTTTATGAGCATCACATAAAGTCCTTATTAAAACTGTATAGCAGAATTATGAACTTCATGATAGAGGTGAAGAAACTGGGAATCGGGGGTTCATTGACCTCACCAAATAACTGACAGAATAGAATTAATTAGTTAAGTAGTTAATTAATTCAGTCAAATGTCCCAGGGTCCATGTGAATATCCACAGGAAAGTTGCCCCTGTTGAGAAATTGTGAATCTGTCTTTTTAAGGTTTACGTTTTTGACTGGACACTGCTTTTCTCTCAAGTCATTTTGTAATTCCACGCTTAATGTGACAGTCCTCGGAGTGAGCATTATCATCTTGATATTGCAAAGCCAAAGGACTGGTTTAAATCTGATGTCTCGGATGCTGACTGTATTCACACACACACACTTCAATGGACTCAGCTATAGGTATCCCATCATGCCATGGGAGTTCCAGCTAGGTGAGCAGATGTACGGAGTCACACCCTGGGACTCTCGAAGTCTGTCCTGGAGAGGTGGTAAAGCTTCACAACTATTGGCCCAGAGTCTTCCTCACGCAGATGTTCCACTGGAGAGCCCCCTGTAGGCAGGTCCTGCCTACCGACTTATGACAGATCCTGGTCACAGTTTTACTGGTGTCGTCAGCATATCCAATGATTACAACAGACTGCAGTGTAAGGTCAATCAGATCTGCTGTGAGACACAACCCCAGAAATCTTCTAAAGCAGATGTTCACATACCAGCACATGGTAGCTAACTCACAGATGCAAACCAAGTACCTACAACGAATGAGTAAGACCAGATAGGACAAAGCAGTGGGGTGATTATCTTGCCTGCAGACCCTACAATCCACTCAGGAATTCAGAAAAGACAAGTAGTGAAGACGGGTGACAGCTCTGGCCTGGACCCAGTCCAGGAACGAACCTTCTCTTACACAGAAGGGACACAAAATCTGTCCTTTGGCATACAACAGGTGCACAATGACAAGTGTTTTCCTTCCCTTCCCATGACTCCAGGGGTCCACAGGAAGCTCACCCAAGCTTCACGGTTCCTCTCCAGGCCTGTTAAGATGACTTTTCTGTCTTTTTGATGCTAGTATTCACTGATAGCCTGATTCTGTCTTGATAACTGTCCCACCACCCATTACCTTAACAACCAAGTGTTTTAGCTTCATGCCTTGTGTTTGCTTGTCATGCTTCAAATAGCAAGTGTCATGGTCTAGTAAGTGGCTAGGCACCTGCTCCATTGATGGGCATGACCTCGTTCTGCTCCATGAATGCTGACTGCCTACATCTATCTGCTCTCTGCATTAACCAATTCAATCACAAGGATCAACTCATTGGTGTGTATTTTCTGACTAGATTAACTGTGGCAAAGAAGCCCAAAGCCCTGTCCAGGTTCTAGGGAACAGATGGCAGGATCAACTAGTGATGGCTGTCCTTGGAATAGACGGTGGGCCTGATGCTAGGAGAGTTGGACCCTTCTATCCATATCTCATATTCTATTATTTAATAGCTAATCTCCTCACTGGGTTCTCTGTTGAATTGCCACAGTTATCAGCTTCCCAGCACTTGTCTTGGATATATACCCCTGACCCCACCCCAAGACCAGGAATGGATCCTGATTCAAATCTGAATCTCTGGTTTCAATATTCTGTGGAAGAAACTGCAGGTTTGGCACAATTAAAACTGTAGTCCAAAGGAGAATATCCAGGGAAATAGCAATAAGACAATAGGAAAATATCCAGTGCACAGTGCACTAGGAGAAATACATTCAAAGATGTGGCATCCAGGAAGTATAGAGAAAGGGCAAGTATAGGCAACCTGCCATGAGTGACAGGAACTCATTCATTCAAATCTGCCTGTGCAACAGCATACGTCAGAATTTGAATGTGATGTTCTCTAAGATCAATAACCACCGAGTTATTGGTAATCTTTATTAGAGATATTAATTTGCCATCTAAGTTTAGCAATATAGAAATTGATGTATATTTGTAGTCTCAGCTTTCCAGAGGCCTCCCACACATGTGTTTTCCCACTGCCCTTGGCTAATTAAGATCTGTCATTTCCATGCATATTTTACTTTGCAGGTTAGATAGGAAGGTTAATTGTCTACTCTTTTTATTTAGCTTTTCCACCTCAATGAAACAAGATGTCAGTGTGTCTGAACCAAAACACAAAATCACCAGGACGAAAATCCAGACTTAACAATGGGCAGGCTTTTAAGGTGGTGCCGTGATGTTTGTTTGGTCTGCATGACAAACAGCATTTGCCACTGAAAATCTGTAAGAACTGTACAATGAAGAGCTATGTAGACATTTCTGGAATTTTCTGCTCTACAATTTCCCAGCCTTCCTTTCAGTTTATTTTTTAAGGAAATAAGGTTTACATACCAAAAATCAGTCTCTCTCCATTTTGACAGTCCTAAAGATTAACCCATCCCAATGACCCCAAGAGAGATCCCTATTTAACCAGACCATCTCTGCTCAGACTGAACTCCAGGAGTGTATTCCCCTGTTGTTCACAAGTCTGTACCACATGACGGAGGGGGAGCTGCCATGTATCTGTATTTTAAGAGACACTTGGGTGGAGCAGAAAAGGTTGTCCTATGATTAGAAAGAACATTCAAAAATCTTAAAATTTAGAGGCAAGTGTTTTTCTCCAAGCTATTTTGTTACAACATAATGTTATAAACCTGTCAGAATCAACTGGAATCTAACTACCAGTAATAATTGGACATTCATGGTCCATAGTGGGAAGCCATCGTGTATTTGGAAGTAGTTACTACAAACTTTTAACTGTGTTTGATCCATACCAGAGGCTTTGACAATTGACTTAATAAATACTGAGGTTTCCTTTGTTGAAATTGGATATTTCATAATTGGCATAACTAATGCTAGAAATGAGTTACCATCGGTGAAAGTAAAGATGTCCACTAGGTAGAATGGGATGTTCCCCTACTGTTACACTGTTTCCATGAACAATGTAACAATATAATAAACCATGTCACTGTGGCTTCATCTCTAAACATCATGAGTCTAACAAGTGAGTCAGCAGGCTCTTTTAAAAAAAAAGATTTAATTTTAATTATGTATATGTGGGCATTTGTGTGTGGGTATGAGCGTATGAGTCCTGTGCCCTTGGGGGCCAGAGGCAGTGGATCTCTCTGGAAATAGAACTCAAGTCCTCTGCAAGAGCAGTAGGTACCCTTCACTACTAAGCCATCTCTCTAGTCTGTCAGTGAGTTCTTGGTTTTACAATAATTCCCTAACCCTGGAATTATTGTCTGAGTCATACTGCCTCAAACAATCATTCTGATAAGACTTGAGGGGCAGGGAAGGGTTTAGAGGACAGAACTCTGTCCACTTACAGAACAGCTACGTGACTGTGTGTGCTAATAAGCAGATGTCTTAGTCCACAACCTGCTCTCATTACAACCTGGAACCACAGGTGTGGGTTTGGGAGATAGTAACTAATGCCTCAGTCTGGGGCATGGACATGGGGATCTACCCAGGAGCATAGCCAGGCTGGTTCAGGGCTATTCACAAAAGGTACCTACTTGGGCATGGTGCAAGTTGCCAGTCAATTTTATAATCTTTAGTCAACAAAGCCTACCCTATGCTAGTAGGGTCGATTTAAGGAACAAAATCAATATTCAGGAGTTATGAAGTAGATACTAAAGAGACAGGGCCCCTTAGTGTCTAAATGAGCTTTGTGATTGGACAATGATGCTAAGCAACCATGTTACATGTTACGTCACTATTCAATCTGCCACCAAACTGAGAAAACTCTCGACTTACATTTGTGCAATGAAAGGTAACAGTGGAGCTGGGAAGGTGACTCAGTCAGTAAACTGCTTGCCACATAAATATGGGAACCTGAGTTCAGACTCCCTGCACTTGTGTGAACACCAGACATGGCATCTGCAATCCCAGCACTGAAGAGGGGGAGACAAGAGGATTCCTTGAGCACACTGGACACCAGTCTAGCCAAATCAATTAGCCTTTTGAGGATCCTACCTCAAAAAAATATGACGGAAAGTGATGGGGGAAGGAACCCAATGTCCATCTGTCCTCTACATGTGTGCTCACATACAGGCACACACACACACACACACACACACACACTTACACACACATACACATTCATACACACAATTACACACACACACACACACACACACACACACACACAGTAAAATAAAAATCAAGTCAAATTGTTATACAGTCCCAAATAGGGTTGGCTGCTTTTGCATTGGGTTACGGGTTGGAGGTTTACACAGGTGTGTGTAGCCCATTACACTGCAGAGAGAGAGATGTCTGGAACTGACAGTGGGTGGTGAATAGACAGAAACAGACAATAAGATGGAAGAAGTAGTATCTGGAGTCAGTAAAGAACTGAGAAATAGAAGACTGAAGAAAGGACCTAAAATCTAGCAATCAAGGTGGAGGAAACAGCCATGAGAAGTCTTGTGACTAGAAATACTAAAATAATCAGAAATGTGAGGTTACTAATGGTGTTTTAGAATATAAACCCCTGTGAATGTCTGTTAGAGTCTACTCCAGACAAAAAGATCTCAGGTGACTCAAGGGGGCCTGGGGAAATGGTGCCCACAGGAGGCAAGAAACTACCAAGAAAGGCTGTTTCTGTTTCCTGTTTGTTTGCCTCTGCAGTACTACAATAACACGTGTTTAAGAGCAAGATAAAACTAGAGGTGACCAGGGAACAACCTCCTTTATCAGACATCTGAGTCACATTTCATACTAATGTGGGCTTATTACGTAGTTAATAAATAGTAGTTTTTTCTCAGAGAAACTTTTGCCTGAATCAGAGAAATGGCTCCCTGTCTAAGATCGTTTGTTTCTCCATGTGCAGTTGTCCACTCAGAGAACAAGATTACAATGTCAAGGGGCCTCAGGAGGGTCTGCCCAAGGACCATGTGGCCCTTCCTCATGGTTCATGGCTCAAATTATGGAGCCAGGCCACTCTGGGTTCTCACTGGAAAGTGGGTAGGCAAGTAGATGTTCTCCCAGCTGAGGAAGTCTGTGAATCTCTTCCAGTCTGATTCTGGTTCACAGGTTCCAGACTTGTGGCTCACAGCTGGAGTCTGGACTACTAGCGCCCACAATAAACCTTTACCTGAGTCGCCCACCCTCTCGTCTGCCATTTTCTATCCTTCTATGCCAGAACTCTGTCTTGAGATAGTTTTACTTATTCTTACAGTTATTTCCCCAACCAAATACTATCTCAGCCCCCATCTGGTATCTCCTCAGAGCCATTCATTATCCTAAACAATCGAATTTACATGAAGCAAATTGAAATTACATAGGGATAAGTATATAGAGTATTATTTCTATCCTTTGATTTTCACATGAAACAGCCTCACACTCACAATATCCCCACGAAATTTCTCAATTGGAAAAAAATACTTCAAAAGCTACAGATGACAGACTATAGTGAGAGTGTTTATACCACAGAAATTGGCAAGTACTACAAATTTTGGCCTTTAGTACAAAGTTAGCACTCAAGACATGTTAATAGAAAAGATAAAGAAAGGAGGCTGGAGACATAACTAAGCAGTTAACAGTGCTAGCTGCTCTTCCAGAAGACTGAGATTTAATCGCCAACATCCACACAGCAGTTCACACCTGTCTGTAACTCCAGTTTCAAGAGATCCTTTTCTGGCCTCCGAGAGCACAAGGTACATAAGTGTTCAGATATACATCCAGGAAAGCATTCAAACACAGAAGCCAAAATGATCCTTTTAAAGAAACAGAAGGTGAAGAGAGGGACCTCTAGCAAGTTAAAAGATTTCCCCCAATTTCCCTTAACAAAAGCAAAAACAAACAAAGACCACATTTCAATTACACTGAGAAAACTAAAAGTCAAACTATTCTGCAATGCTAAGGGAGCTTAAATCAAATATACACCAACTTCTCCGTCCATAGCAAGCTTTAACAACTTACATGGTCTTAACCAGGATCATGTTGCATTGTTCAACCTATGACGAGACAGGTGCCTCATAGAAAATAAACCATGTATTTCTCCTCTTGCATTTGCTCAATGGTCCTGCCAAACTTAAGGACATGTGAGCTACACATTTCTATTGCAGTCTTCAAATGTGTGCATGCTTGAGAATCAGTTCAAGGACCAAGAAAATACTCTCCAACACAAATATCTCAAAGATTTAACTTAAACAAAATGGTAGGTGGACTCCTTCATTCCCTCCCCCACCATGGAAGAAATCAATGGACTAGAATCTTCTGAGTTTCCAGTTTTGTCTGTAAAATAGATGGATGCAGAGTGAGAGAAATCAATCAAACATGGTTTTCCCCTTCATTTTCATATTTATTGATAGAATTTAAAATCAAGTTACATTTCCTGCAGGTCTCACTGTGGCATCTGTTTAGGCGGGGTGAAAATGGAGCAAATGGATTTTCACTGTCTTACTGAATGTATTTTACTTTTCAGTATTAGTAAGAGATTAGAGAGGATTGAAAAAGTCCAATTCAAATTATCAAAGATTATAAATGAATCAAAGACCCAAAGATATGACAGCATGCTTTGGGAAAGCCTAAGTATTTCAGAAACATTGTTAACAATGTTCTAAAACTTCCTGTAGCATCCCACCCTCAAGACTCCATGTTGTAACTCAGGCCTACATCATGCGAAGAAACAATGTGTGACCACCAGGTTCTGTAAGCCTCTGCCAGTCTTTCACACACCAGAGGTTTGACGCTTATCTATATTTCTATATAAGGTGTTTGTTGTTTTTATATTATCCATATAATTCAGGGAAAAAAAGGAAACCAGTCACCATTAATGTACCAGCACCTCAGCTCTCCACTATAACCATTGTGAGTTTCTCTTGGCATAAAAAGAATAGTCTCAGAATAGGGCATGGTGCTTTACCCTGGGTGGAATTGAATAATTTTAGTGTTTTGATCAATAGTTTGGGAGTAGGTACAGCTGGGTGGAACATAGGGCTCTCCCAGAAAGAAGAGAAAAGTTTGCAGCATTGTATACCACGATAAAAATGAAGGAATTGTGTTGCCTGAGAGAGAAGAATGACCAGGGAACCTGGTAGCCTCAGAAGGAGGTGTATGTGGACATAGCTGCCTATTTACCAAGAGGAAAACAAAAGCAAGAGGGGGAAACAAAAGTGCCCTTTCCAATCCACTGCACTCACAGCCAAAAACCCACTGTGGGAGTTCTCCTCACTGGGGTTTGTCAGGAGCTCGACTCCCTGCATCCTCCAGGGCTCAGGAAAGTGAGAGAGGAGAGGAGAGTGATTGGGAGACTCGGGTCCAATTTCTCAGGACTCCCACCAAAAGGCAAACAAAGCCTTTCCCAACTCCATGTCCCACTGCGTATATGGTTGACTAGGGTGGAGAGGACAGGCACCTACATCAGCAGGGGAGCCCCTGTTCTTCCTGCTCACTTTCTTTTCAGAGTGCTCTGTGCCCAGCCATGTTTGCCCCTGCTCCTCTCCCTTCAGAGACGGTGTGCACTGCTTGCTTCTATGGCGTAGCGGGTCAATCGCACTTCGGCTTTATGCCCATCCTTGCATACTGCCGAGACTGACAAGAAATGGCCCTTGAGGTCAGCAGACTGTCTCTGAGCCCCAGAACAGATAGGCTTTGGGGGTGAAGGGACAGGAAAGTCAATCCTGTTTTTACTATTTAGTGTCCTTTCACATTGGAAGAATTATCCTCTCTCTGAGAAACACGTTTTGCATCTACAAATGGGGATGAGTTCTTTCCCTATGGATGCAGATTAAACAGGAAGATAGGTACACAGTGACTGGCACATGAGAAGCTATAATCCCACTGAGCATTAAATATAGGATTAATTACAGCTAACTGGTTTGAAATAAGCCCAGAAGAAGAGCTCAAGAGAACTCTAGACCCATGTGACCGAGGAGGTGAAAGAGGAGAAGAGAGGACAACCACCGAGAGCAAAGGAAGTCATGTGGCTGCTTTGAATCCAAGATCTCTTTGTTTGGCAGGATGGTTGAGTGTAGAGAGAGGGAATTAAACTGCACAACACATTCAGTTAACAGGAACAGGCACCTGCTCCTGGAGGAAGCTCTGCTGCATGGAAGGAGCACACTTAACAGCACCCATGACTGCTAGGAGTGACTTAGCTGACCACCACACCATGAGGAATAAGCAGGACACACTCAGCTCAGCTGTTCCCTGTTTCCTACTTGCGTTCCCTCCAAGGGAGGCAGAGACGGACCTCCCCTCACTCCCCTCCTCAGTCCACAGGAAACCGGCCTTTGTCCAGCTCAACTGATGACTGTGAAGCAAATCTGGTTAAATACATCTGCTAATGGAACCCTTTAGAGTAACAAAACATAGCACTTTGAACTCTTCTGTGATATCCTATCATTTTATTTATTCATTTATTTCAGGCAGAGTCTCTTAATGTAGTCCAGGCTGGTTTTGAATCCACAATCCTCCCTCCTCAGACTCTCAAGTGCTAGGATTTTGGTGTGGGCCCCAGAACTGGGTTTAATTCTTGTTCTGCATCTTACCTTCTTAAACTCTCAGGCAGCATAAATGTGCTATTTATTGGGCCCCTTTTAAAGATCCCTTTGTCATATAAGTATTTATAGATACCAGAAAACTAATAAAAAGCTGGAAAACTCAAACCAATCTACCTATATGAAAGAAATATTAATTATACTGACTGGCAGGAAATAACACTATGGCTAAGTCACACAGGGACGAACAAAAATATCAGTAGTGTGGACCATCCTGGTTTTCCTTGATAACTTCCAGGATTATAACACTAAATGAGCTCTACTGTACTTAGGATTGCTCTGTTCTTCTAACATGCAAATATTACAAGATAGAAAAGAAAAGGGCAAATAACTACTCCAAATAAGCTGTATTCACTTATCCAGCAACTTGGTTTAACCTTGGTTTTTGTTCCCAGTCAAGACCCACACATGTGGGGCTTCCTGCTCTAACCTCGAAGAGGTTATCACTACTTAAGTTAATTTCATATGCACCAAGGGATCTGCACCTTCCACCCAGGGGAGGAGGTTATTTAGAGAGAAAGCAGTAAAAATTTGAAGTTCATCAACAGCTGAAGCTCTCTGGATGACCCAGAGAGCCCACTTCTGGAAGAGAAAATAGGATTTTAATTGACAGGTTCGATCCCAGGTCCCTCTCCAGGGCCTTGACATTGAGGTCATGAACAGTGGCGCTGCCTGGTTTCTCGCCACTTTTGATGCGGTTCACATTTGACCTCCACGGAATGCATTTCAGGCTACAAAGTCATCCCGTGGCGGCCCAATCTCAATTGTTCCATCCCATCTCTCAGCCTACCTACGCTTAGGACTTTAATTTGAGAAGCATATATCGTGCCAGTCTTCCTTATTGACCGTGCACCTCTCCTCCAGAGCTTTCTAACTGCATCTGCTCATCCCCAGCACAGGCACCTCTGAGCAGGATCCCTGATCTTCATGTACAGACAGAAAGACAGCTTTGAGCCAATTGCAGTCAGACTGGGACCATGACTAGGATTTGTCTTCGAACCTAACTAAGGACACCACAAGTTCAGGGGCTCTGTTCCAAGGTGAGGCCCTTAACTTTGGGCTCTGTTTACTCTTCAATCCCCCATTCTCAGAAGAGCAGCTGGCATGAATATCTGAGAAATCCTTGCAAATTAATAAATGTACTTAGAACTTTAAAAGCAAATCCCCACTTTGAAACTTTCAGGAAATCCTCCACAAATTAGAAAGATGATAAAAATGATTAAAGGGCCCTGCTTACAGTGCAGGAGAACACTGTAACTCCAGCTCTGCCACACATTACCACCCAGGAAAGCATTTTTTCCCCCCACCGGCACCCAGAGGAGCTGACACTTTTTTTGTATTAACTGTGCTTGGATGCTGAGAACAAACCACTCCCTGATGCCACCTGACTTCTCTGACCATTCTATATTTTATCAGGCACATGAATGACCCAGAAATAAATTTTAATAAGTGAGGTTGACCAGCACCTTTCTTTCCTTTGGCTTTTGTGATTGGTTCAGAGGTAACCCAAGAGGCTAAGACTCAGACTGAAGCCATGGGATGTCAAGAGATGTTTCATCGTGTTTTGAAGAAGTTGGTTTTTGTGTTTCAGAGTCTGCTGCTTAGAGCCAGGCCACACTTCCCCAACCTCCACCCCTGCAAGACAGAAGCCTAGAAACTGCCAGCATATCTTGTGACCATAAGGAAAGATATCCCTAGAGGAAAGCAGACACAACAGAAACAGAAAAGGGAAGGGCACTGATAAGCAACAGCATCGGGAAGCCACTGGCCACCTGACCTATCTCTAACTTCTCAGCTGCCTGAGCTAATAAAGACCTTACTGTTTTAGAGAACTTCAGATTCGTTTCTGGTTACAGTCACAAGATAAAGTCAAGAATCACTGAACTGAGCAAGGCCACTTTGAGTAAGTTGCAAGTGACTCCTGTAGGAAGCAGGGAGAGAGGACAAAGCTGCTTTGGGGCTATTGGGTCACCTCTGGCCATTTCAGCCTCCCTGAGCTCATTCTGCCATTGTCTCATTCATTCGCCACATGCTAATTATGTTCAAGCCAGTGCCCACACACGGTACCTACTCTCCAGAAGCTAAATGACCACAGAATGTACAAAATAAAGATTTAAAATATTAGATAACTGTTATATTGGTAGACTTCCAGACCTTCCTCTCGTGTGTGTGTGTGTGTGTGTGTGTGTGTGTGTGTTGTGTAAATTTTGGTGTTCACAGTGCTGTTTTGCCTTGTATTTGAGACAAAGCCTTACAACGCAAGTACAGCTGGCCTGACACTTGACACCCCTGCCCCTGACTCCTGAGAGCTGAGATGACAGGCATGCCATAGCACACCAAACCTAAAGCAAGCTCATAAACCAGGCATGCCAACAGTAAGTGACGTACAGCAAGGCCACTTCTGTAAAATTTAACCAATAACACCCAGGGGGCTGGGACATAGCTCAGCTGGTAACGTGCTTTCTGAACAAACAGAAGGACCTAAGTTTGGAGCCCTGGCACCCGTGTAAAAAGCTAAGCTTGCCACTGCTGGGGACATACAGACAGGAGGATCCCTAGGACTTGCTGGCCAGCCAGCCTAGGCTAATAAAATGGAGAGTGATTGAAGGCTCCATGGGCACATGTGCATGCCCACTATACACGAACACACTCACATGCACATATACACACACATATACACATACACATATACACACATGCACACACATACACACATATACACACATGCACATACACACACATACATACATATACACACATGCACACACATACACACATGCACATACACACACATACACATATTCACATACATACACACACACATACACACACACACACAGAGTGGGATAAGCTTTGGAAAAAGAAAAACTAATGACTGTAGCCCACCAATCATGTATGTATATATGCACATACTGAACCCCTGCCCTGTGCCCATGCTGGCACATGCTAAGCAGTTTGTGTGCATTTTCTTGGTCCCTAGCATAAGTTTCATGGTATGGATACTGTTGTGGTTTTAAAGTGCAATGCCCCTAGTAGGCTCATATATACTTGGTTCCCCAATTAGTGTTGCTATTTGCAAAGGTTGTGGAACCCTTAGCAGGTGGACTTTGCTGAGGTAAAATGGGGCACCAGGGGAGGGCCTTCAGGCCTTCGGTTTTCTAGCTTACTCCCTTCCCTTCCCACCCTCAGTCTGTTTCCTGACTGTGTACGCAGCAAGCAGCTGCCTTGCATGCCTACTCCTGCATCTTCCCAGCCTGGATGGACTTTGTCCCTTCTTAAGCTGTAAACAAAATCAGCCCTCTGTCCCTTGAGCCACTTCTTGTCGGGTCACAGCAGCAAAAAAAAAAAAAGTAGCCAATGTAGTCACCAGCATACAGAAAATGCCATTGACGCCCCAAACCTCACAGGAAGAAAACAGAGGGTCAGGATACAGGGAGTACTAGTACAGACCTGGGACTCTTGCTACTGTGTTAATCTATCAAAAGACTTCACAATGTGGAAAACAGACTACCCTCCCAAAGATGCCCATGTCCTCAGCCCCAGAACTTGTGACTATAAGATATCACATCAAAGGGAATCTGAGATCGTTATTCATTTAACCTTAAGACAGGGCCCTGGACTCCTGACCCTGAGATGCCTCTACGAGGGGTATAAGATGCAACTCCTCGGGGGAACATAAGCATTGGCCTAAGATGGCAAAATCTGGTTCAGACCAGAAAGTAAATATCCTAGCTCTCTGCTTTTCTTCCTCTGTAAACTGGAGACAGCTGTAATGAAACTAAAAGTGGTGTGTGCGTACGTGCGTGTGTGCGTGTAAACATGAGCACCAGTGCCTGGCATGCTTGTGGGGGTCAGAGGACAACTTGGGGAGTCTCCTCTCTCCTTCTACCATGTGGCTTCCAGGAATCAACCTCAGGTCATCAGACCTCATGGCAAATGTCTCTACCCACTGAGCCATCTCACCAGCCCTAAGAGAGTTTTTCAAGAACAGCGAACACAATGCTGATCACCGGACCTGAGAGTCTAATGTTGGTTTCTTTTTATAAACTCCCAAAAGACCATAAGGTCTGCTAGGAAAGGTTTATGGCTCACTTGGCAGAGATCTTGCCGGGCATGTATTCAGACCTGGGCCCAGTCGCCCAATCCCCAGCACTGCATAAAAGCAGGTGTGGTAGCAAACACCTCTAATCAGAGAATCAGAATTTCAAAGTTACCATAGCTACACAGTAAATTTGAGGCCACCCTGGGCTCACTAAAACCCTGTTTCAAAAATATATATAGGGATTTATACATCATCAATGGCATCTGATAAATGAAAATTATATGTATCTTTTTTAAAAAGAGTGCATTCTGTCCTGGTGAAATGATGCAATCCAGGCTGAATTAAGTTATATAAAGCCAGGCTTATTGGATATGAGAGGGAGAAAGAGAAACAGCATATGTACAGAGAGAGAGAGAGAGGAAGAGAGAGAGAGAGAGAGAGAGAGAGAGAGAGAGAGAGAGAGAGAAGACAGAGATAGAGGGAGTGAGAATGAGAGAGGGGGAGAGTGAGCCCCAAAAATCTCTGGATTATATAGGAGAGGGCTTCTGGAGGTGGGACACTCCCTATTACAGGCAGACTGAGGCATGCTGGGAGAACCTGGAGATCAGGTCCCGAGTCTGATGTCCTAACATGCTATTTTCAAAAGAGAGACCTATGGACTCCACACTAGGGGCCACTGTACAGTTTTGGTTCTCTGGCGACTGCACCCAGGCCAGGTATCGGGATTCAGGGATCAAGTTCAACTTACAGTAGAATAGTATTCAAACAAAAAGACATAAACAGATTGATCTGTGTTCATTTTGCTGACCAATAACCAATCCTGCTGTTACACTACCACTCCTCGGGAGGGACATACATTCTTAGAACAGCTTCCTTTGGGGTTCGATTCTGATTTGCATATCAAGGTTTTAGCCTTTCCCCCAATGACCCATTTGTCTGAGGGAGGCATTCAATTACACTGCTGGAGCAAATTGATTCGGTATCGACCAGGAAGGGTTACTCACTTGACAGATGGATCCTACAAGGGTGGAGCAGTTGCTGGAAGAGTTAGTCCCCCAAGAGTAAGGGCCCGTATGTTGTGAGAATGTAAAATGGAAGTGTTGGCCGGACTTTTGGGGTCAAAGAAAGGCTCCTCTTGCTGTTACAGAACAGACAGGGTGGGTGGGCGGGAAAGGCTGCTTAAAAATCTGGATCTGCTTAAGTCTGGATCTGGCTCCCACCCCGCTGCTTGCAGGAATGGGAAAAGAAAATATGGCAATGGTTTCTTTGCCTCAGAAACCAGCACTGGGATTGGGGCCATCAGTAGCCTCCTCTCTCAAGGTCAGTGCACCACAGGGATATGGCTTCGCCCTTCCCTAAGCACCCTGCCCCACCAGCCTTTACTGTGGGCCTGCTCTTCCTTCCTCTCCAGACTGCAGAAACTGAGCCCACGTCTGCCAAATTCATTAAAGCCCTGGCTTCACTCCTTCGCACATTGTGTTTACCTTCACAAACAAAAGATAAATGTTCTGTTACTTTACACAAGAAATTGAGTCCCCTATACCTGGAGTATCAAAAGGCAGAGTATGCCCAAATGAGATTGAAAAAGTGCTACTCAGGGATAAATGTGCTTTATTTAGTTTATAACTGGTACTTAGACCAACAGGCAGGAAGGTCACAAGCTTGTGGTATCCAGCACTGGCTTTTCATTTTTGTTGTTTTTGAAATAATGCTTTGATTTGTTTTACAACCTTCAATATCTGACAGAATAAATTAAATCCTCCATACCAGCCTTCTTTTGATTACCCCAAGTACCCACTCTAGGTAAGATTGTTCTTTATCTCCAGCCTGAAAAAAAATCATAAAATTAGTTTCATTAAAATAATTACCACACACACACACACCTTCACTTTAAAGTTTCGCTACTAAACAATTATATGACTGTGCTTTTATTTCTATGGTCACATTGTTGGAACAGGAAGACATTTGTGTGGCACACATATCATCTTGACACGCAGTCTCCAAATGTCCCCGGTGAGAGCTGAAACCCATGATCAATTACAGAAATGAACCCCACCATGCTATTCACTGGGAGAAAAGAATTAAGAGGTTTAAGCCCAAATCTGCATAATCCCAGGTAGAGGGATTTATGCCATAAATGATATGCATACCATAGGGAGGAACTGCATACATTGCAAAGCTGACTGCTGGATGCAGAGAACCGAAGGAAATGCTTAAATAAATACCCACAGTGCCGTGAACCAGTCCAAAGCACCGATATCATTTGTGCAGTTGTTTGGTGAAGTCCCTTAGACGCTTGCGTTCACACATCTGCAGTCAGCAGAATACAGCTGCGGCTCCTTCTGCTTCATTGGAACGAAGTGTCAGATAAAATTTAAAACCCTACCTCTAATACTATCTAAAAAGATCCTCCTTGGAGAACAATTCTTTTGTTCATTATTGCCTTTCAGATACTACTCAGGTGTCTAGATGAGAATGTATTTTAAGTATCATATAAAAGGTATAAACACAACAAGAAAATAAATGAACACATGTCCAAGGGTGAAGAGAAAAATGATCTGTAGATTCTAGAATTTTGCTTAAATAGAAAGAGGCAATATTTCTCAAAGAAAATATAAGTGTAGAGAATTAGAATATACCTCTGTATAAGGAATATTTTAAGATGGTTATTTTGAGAAAATATACATACAGTAATAGTTCTGAAAAGTTGCATTTTTGTAAAAGAAATCTGTATCCACAAAGGAAAGTTGCATTTGTGAGGGTTTCTCTCTTTCTCTGAGTCATTCAGAAAACAATGATATTCAAGCCTGAAGTATGAGACACCACCTTGAGGTCTACTAGAGGGGTTTCTTTTAGGTTATCTCCCATGTATACAGTTAGCACACATGCTAGTAAATGCCCATTTGTTTTTCCCTTGTCAATCTGTCTTTCATTATAGGAGTCTATTCCAACTAAGAACTATGGAGAGTAGAAAGGTAATTATTCCCGCTACCGGACCACTCAAAACTGGAGCTCAAGAATTTCTGTAGAGGAAATTGTTTTCATTATTTTCCCAAAATACTGAATCCATAAGTTCAATGCTAACAAAAAAAGTACCACAATCAAGGTTTGGTATATCTATAACTCAGTATTTGCTCATTGGACTCCTTAGACTGACAAAGACCCTACCAGCTTTGATGTGAGAGAACCCAAGAAGAAACAAGACAGGCTGAGTTATGGCCACTGAGCTTCCCTGGTGTTTTCTTGTAGCACTGTGACCAAAGACCAAAACATTAGTAGATCAGGCCACATCCAAATCACTTCGGGAGAGTGTGGAAGTAACCCACAGGCAGGATTCACGCCAGCTTTACATGGTTCCCCTCCTAATCAAGTTCAAACTCAGGCCAGTGAGCCCTCAATGTCCTAGAGAAGAGGGTGCCAAATGTGAGCAGCTGCGAGCAAATATCTGAGATTGATTTCTGCTGCTGTGATAAAAACATGGATGCAAACCAGCCTGGGGAGGGCAGGGTTTATTACATCCTTCTGTTGAGTCCACTGTCGCCAGAAGCCAGGAGAGGAGCTCAAGGGAACCTGAAGTCAGAGACTGAGGAGAACCCCAGAAGAATGCTGCCTGCTGGCTTGCTCTTCTTGATCCCTTAACAAAATCCAGGACCACTTCCCAGGAGGCCACACAGCTTGAAAGTGGGATGGCCCCTCCTACATCAGCCACTAAGAAAATGCCCCATGAACCCTCCTCCATTGCTGGTAGGAGTGCAGGCTTGTGCAACCACTATGAAGGTCAGTATGACGATATCTTAGAAAACTTGGAATAGCTTTGCCTAAGGACCCAGCCATACCACTTCTGGGTATACATCCAAATGACTCCTCATGGAATCACAAGAAAGTTTCCTCACCTATGTTCATAGCAGTGTTATTTGTAATAGCTAGAAACTGGAAACAACCCAGATGTCCCTCAACTGAAGAATGGATTAAAAAACTGTGGTACATCTACACAATGGAATATTACTCAGCTATCAGAAACAATGAAATTATGCAATTTGCAGCCAAATGGAAGGAAACTAGAGAAGCTCATCCTGAGTGAGCTAACCCAGACTCAGAAGGACGCACATGGCATCTATTCACTTATAGTAGGATTTTAGCTATATAGTACAGGATATCGATACTACAACCAACACACCAAAGGGAACATGGACATAGACTTTTTTTTGTTTATTTCTTATTTTTTTAGTTTGTTTGTCTGTTTATTTGTTTGTTTGTTTTTTAGTTCTCTCTCCCTGGCAATGAGACACTTTTCACTGGTGGTACTGCCTTGTAGGCCCCCAGTGTATGAGGAGGCTCTTGGCTCTCATATGACCTCTGAACTGGGGTGAGGGACTGTTATGTAGGGACACTCCACTCCAGAGGAGTGGGATGGAAGGGTTAGGGGGTTAAAAAAAAAGAAAGAAAGAAAAGAAATATGAAGTTTTGGCCTTTTGCTACCAATTGTCATAAACTGTTTAGGATAATTAAGAAATGCAAACTAATAGTCATGCAAGCCTATCATTTTGTTAAGTACTATGACAGTCTATTATAGTTATTTTCTAAGCTAATCAGAAATCAAGTTGCTAAGAGACAAGCAACATTTGCTTATCCTAATATAAGAGATAGATAGGGCCTCTTCAAAAACCTCAAGAGATCTTCAGAATATGGCATTCAAAGATGTTTTCTTAACTTTAGATTTTTTGATATCGAGACATGTCAGCTCCTGACAGCACCCCCTATTCTACTCCAAGTAGAAGATGAGCATCGAAGAATCTCCAGTGGGAGATGACTGAATTAGTGGCAAGCCTATCTCTTGGCAAGAAAAGCTCCTTGCTTCAACTGTAGACAGACTGCTGTCCAAAAAGGACAAAACTTGGAGGCAGGTAAGTCGACAGCCTAGCTCTGCCAAGACAGGGTAGGTAAGTCCTTCATAATTCCTGCTCTACAATCAATGTCTGTCAGAGAAACGGGGCCAAACGGCTGAAGATTGATGCTGTAATGTATGGAGAGAAAATGGGAACTGTCCAGGTAGCCACTGGTATGCCATTTCTTAGTTTTAGAAGCTGTGGGCCCTACACTTCCTATATAATCAGATATATTTATCCCTCTCAGGTCTCTGAGGTGGTTGAAGAATAGTTGGCTAGAGTCTCATAGTTAAATTTTGAGTTGTTTAGGAATCAAGAGAGTGTTCTGGATCTAAGAAGATGTTTTTAAAATTGTGATGCAAGTTAATATGAAAGCTGAGTTAGATATAGAACTTTAAAGTCATGGAGATGGTTAGATAGTAGAATGTTAAAGTCAGGTGCCAAACACATATGGACTGGACATTGGGAATGTATGCTAAGCCATATAACTCTCATCATTGTGGCCTAATTACCTCTGTTGTTTTGTATTGTATTTATTGTTATAAGAGAAAGAGCCATTTGTTGGACTGAAAAGGGGAGCTGTTGGGGGAAAAGAGATATACCTTAAACTTCAAAAAAAAAAAGGATGGGGATGGGTGGGTTGAGGCAGAAGAGGGTGGGAGGGTGGGACTGGAGTGGGGAGTTGGGAGGGGATTGTGATTGAGATGTAACTTGAAGAAATAAAAAATAAATTAAAAAAAAAGAAAACACCCCATATACTTGCCTATAGGCCAAATGATGGAGGAATCCCTCAGCTGACATTTCCTCTTCCCATGATTCTAGCTTGTATCAAGTTGACAAAAAAACAAAAACAAAAATCAATGAACACAGTGAAGGCGCTCCTCATAGACCCAAACATTGTAAGAACTTGTTCAGATAAGTCAGCACAGAGCCCTGTTTACTTTTGTGGGTGTTTCACACAAGCTTATTGGTAACAGGACAAGAGGAGCCTTCAATACTTACAGTAAAGTCAGAAAAGACGTATTTTGTACTTCTCTTTTTTGAAATAATGTGCTGGAAGCCCATGATTTTTATAATTATGGAAAATGTAGGGTTCTCCTTTGAGAGTCAGCACACAAGTCAACCAAATGGACACAAATAGGAAACACTAAAATTAACAATACTCAACTTCACGGGATATTAAAAATGTGTGGTATTGGCTGGATGGTTGATGGGAGGTGCCCAGTGCACCTAAAACCACAACAAAGGACCAAGAGAAGTTTAAAACAACAGCTGCTTGATGGAGTGTTTAAGAAAAGATGCCAGTGTCTAGTGTGGACGAGGCAAGACAGTGAAGATGAACGAGATACAAAACAGCTTATAGAAAGGGGAACTGAGCATAGGACACACCATTCAGCCTCTGAGATCAATTGTGTACAGAGACGGGCTTGATCTAGCAAGAAAAGGTTAGCAGGAAAGAGCAAAACAGTTCTCAGGAACTCCAGGCGATACAAATTTAATTTATGTAAAGACTGAACATGACCAGACAGATTCCAGAGTCATTCCTGGCTTTACAAAAAGCTGCCATCCATCTTTTCTCCTGTTATCCTTAAAGGGAAGGCAGGGATCTGTGGCACAGACACAGAGACAGAGAACTCACTCGACACTTCATCTTCATGCCTGCACGTTCCTTACACTGCTTACCTTTCCTCACATCCTCAGCAGGTTTTATACTCTTCCTCAAAGACCCTTGAAATATCCAGTCTTGGAGTCTCAATACTTCTCCCATCATTTATTAGTTCTGAGTTTTAGGAAGAGTTCACTCCACTTGAGTTAGTTTGAAATACCCCGACATATGAGTCCACAGTTTGACACTGGACCCTTTGTGAATAAAAGAAGACTAGAAAGAAAGAAAGGCTTTGTCTCAGCTCATGTTAGAAAAGCTACTCAAATACACTGCCTCACCATGGTCAGTAACTTTTTTTCTGTTTAAATTACAACTTGGAGTTTAGAAGGTACCTTCAGACTGTGCAGAATTGGATTTAAAACTCTAAATCAGGGGCATGTCTCCAGGGTAATTAGCAGTTAAAATCAATATGGACCTCTACTGCTAGGTGGTCACTGAGGGAATCTTCAGTGTTAATCGAATAAGGTAGAAGAGATACTTTTTCACTTACACAATTTATCTTCAATTATGAATTCTTTTCCTTTCATTGGATTTATTTAAAACACTACTGCTTTTCATCTTTTAATAAGTGTCAAGGAAACATGACAAGTCAATATTTTCTTCATCATTTATTAATACTAAACTTTTTTGGAGAGTCTTATATGTCAGGGTAAATAAATTTCTTTTTTATCTTTTTTTTAATTATATCTTTTTTTCCAACATCTCCCCCTTTTACTCCAATAAAAGACTCTTTTTCTTATAACAATAAATACAATACAAAACAATAAGAAGAATTAGGAAACAAATATGAAAATTATAAGGTATGACATACATTCCTAATGTAAATTTCTTATTGTCTGTGTGGAAACCAAAAATAACTATATAACATCTTATGTTTTTTCTAAAACATTTGCTCTTACCTGTAGTCAAACATTTAAGGCTTGAACACCTTCCAATACTCTGCAGTTAGGAAAACCTTCTTAAAAATACAAGATTTAAAATGTTGGACAATATACGCATAAAGCAGACAAGGAATTCTGATTTAACACACATATAAAATTTTAATCTTAAACCATCACTGAGGTAGAAAATGGACATAATTTGCTCAGACTCATAAAGATGCTCAATAATATTCTGTACCTCCAAAAGAATAGGAAATTGAACAATGCAGGAAGCTAGGAAACTGGCTGCACATTAGACTTCTAAATAGTCACTCTGCCACTTCAGCCCAACCACACACATCCTCACACACCCACACGACATATGGATTCACTCCCCAGTCAACAGAACAGACTCTGAGCTGGGGAACACCAGGGACAAGAAGAGTAAAGGATGCCACATCTGTAATAGACTAATTACATGAAACCAAACGCTGAAAGCTGAGCATCTGAGAGTCTCATCACCCTTGTCTCTAGAGCTCACACAGCTGTCCTTACGTGTGTATCTCTGCAAACAGGCGAGAGTTCGGAGTATTTCTCTTTGGAGAAAAGATTAAGTAGGTCCCTATCAAAGAGCCACTGACATCAACAAGGCTGCATTGACAGACAGTGGGAAGAAATGGCGTAGCAGATCACCCTGCACTCATGCCTACAAGTTACCAAACACACATAGAGCTTCCAGGAAGTATATTACTGCCCTATAATTAAATGTGAAAAACAGGAAAAAAATCAAGAAAATAAATCTCTAAATGTGTACAAACATACAGAGAAAGGTTTTTAAAAGTCACTGCAGTAAGCTATCCATTACTGTAATTAAACGCCTACAATAACCAGTTTAAAAGAGCAAGGTTTTTTGACTCACATTTCTGGATTCTCCTGCCAAAATTAAACAGACCTACTGCTTTCAGCCACTGGCAGGAGTGCTGGATGGCAGATTGCTGGGGCAGAGCGAACTGCTCTCTTCATGATCAAGAAGCAAAAAGCAGAAAAGAGAAGAGGACAAAATCCCCCAGTGACCTTATTTCCAGTCAATTGGCAAAGAGGAAATAGAAAAGATTTGAAAACAGAGGAGACCAAAAGGCCTGACTCAAAGAAATTATTCAGAAAATAGACCAAAATGTTTCCAAAGATCAAAGAAACACTAACAGCCTGAAAAAAAAAAAAGACAAGTAAAATGAAGAGGAAAGAAAAGACCAATACTGCCATGTATGTTTATGAATATCAGAATGCAGAAACTTTCAGAAAGAAATAAGATCTGTGCATTGAAATGGCATTAAACATTTCACACAAAAAAATTTAATTTTAAATTCAAAAAGTTTTAAATATACTTTAAAATTTACAAAGAACATTGTTTCATGTCTCAAATTCGGTTTATTAACCAAGTAAATTGGTAGAATAAAACAATTTATAAATGATCTTGTATGTTTTAGCCATACATTTCTTTTCTGTTTTAAATAATTACTAGAAGATGTGCTCTGCCACCCAAGAAAATAGATAAGTATAAACATGTGGCATGTAAGACAGAAGACCTACAACAGGAAACAAGCAACAGGCAAGTGAGATCGTGAAGGAAGTCCTTG
Source organism: Lophiomys imhausi (assembly GCA_907164525.1). Classification (NCBI taxonomy): domain Eukaryota; kingdom Metazoa; phylum Chordata; class Mammalia; order Rodentia; family Muridae; genus Lophiomys; species Lophiomys imhausi. The sequence goes on from CAJQZJ010001301.1 coordinate 2,076,327, forward strand.
GAATGTCAGCTGTCCAGCAGGCCCTGAGGGCAGCAGCGGTATTCAAGGGTTTACATCAAGGGAGGGGGCAGAAGCTGGCCCAGTGACTTGAGTGTGTGAAAATGGGCTACTGGGAAAACCACAGCTCTGCTAGAGTCTAGGAAATAATCTGTGATAGGTTTATAGAAACACACACACACACACCCTGCAAAAGGAATGTTAACTTCTTGGAAAACCCCTCAAATTTTTCAAGAAAATGTTATAGTATACCTTATCCACAGCTCATGATAACATCTGTACAGTCCAAAGAAGAAATATTAAATATTGATTTAACAACAGCAAAAAAATAGAGCCATACTAAGGGGAGAGAAAGTTGCTGGAAGAATGGTATAGGGCACTAACTTTTCATTTCCCATGATAGCAGGTCAATAAATAATCTGAAAAGAAGAAAAACAATCTTGTCTTTGAGCATTCCTCCCTCATTCCCCGGAGTCACCCACACCTCAATCACTTCTATTCCTCAAGATCCTATTCTGGCCTCTGTGAGCTCGCCAGAGTATTTCAGACAGACAGCATTTCTTCCTGGGGCCATGCCAGCCCAAATCTGCCCTCCAAAGAAGAGACCGTAAGATTAAAATAACACAAAACCTTGCCCTTCCCAGAACAAACTAACAGCCTCAGTTGTCAACATTATAGGCATGTTTTCTTTGCTTGCAATAGAATTTTAAGCTAAAAAAAAAATACAATAACAAAAAAACAAATTAGGGCCTTGAAATTTGTTCATTGGTCTCAGACAACAAAATTTGAAATGTCACCTATTAAGTAACACAGAAGGTTCAAGGAGGGCTTGAAAACTCAACCGTGTCCATTCCACAGGAAATGGCCAGTTTTACTGGATGCTGCTTAGATGCTTCTTCGAGGGTGTGAGCCACCGTCCTGGATAAGGGTGGTCCTGTTCCTTGCCTGACTTCACATTGCTTCTGCTGACAGGAAGCCAAGGGAGTCAACGACTTAACTCCTCTGTCCTCTCTTTCTCCTGATAGCACAATTTGACCAAGCTAAGCAGGAAGCCAGAGGGCACTGGGGTCCTTTGACACCATCCATCCAGGTAAGCTTCCTGGAGCACACAGAAGAACAAAGAGCTTCTGAGGGCGGCTCTAGAGAGTGCAAATGACAGTGTCCTGGACAGGCATCAATATGAACCAACAAGAGTCTAAACACACAAACTTGCTCACTCCTCCCATGTAGAGAACTCACAAAACACACCATTCTGGCTCCTTTCATAGTGCTGTGTGCTTGCTCTGAACTGGAAGGGTACAAGAAAGGGCCACAGTGTGAAAATGGACAGGCAGCTCCCATGGGGTCACAAACAGCCTGCAACATGCTCCTGGCTACTTCGGAGCACCAGGCTCAGACTTTGGAAAGTGAACGTGCCTGAAGCCAAAGAATCCAGCTACATGCTAGGCAGGCTGATACTTCTCAGAATGTATGGGTGCAAGAGATGCATATGAATTACATATGGATCAGACACAACACAAAGAAGAGGTGGAGCAGACTTCTCAAGAAAATCTCCTGGCTGGGGATGTAGCTTAGTGGTACAGTAACATGTGCGTGGGCCTGGATTCAATCCCAAGTACAAGGGAAGAAAAGAGAAAAGAAAAAAAAATCTCCCAAAGCAAGAGCTGGTAGTTTCCTAGTCAAGTGGACAGGAAAAGAGATTGTCAGATATGGTGCTCTGATTCTTGGAATCAGGAACTTGGTGGAATTGCTCAGAGCATATGTTCCAAATTGGAATTATGGATGATGAACCCACACCTCTGCCATCTGTTGCCTGGTGGTCTCAGCAAGCTGCACAGCTTCTCTAAGCACCTACAACATAAGAATGACAATAATCTATTCCTCAAGTCCTATGAGGGCAGATGCCTGGCACACAGAGACAATGCAACTGTTACAGTTCCAAAGCATGTGTACAGTAATTACTGCATGCTATACTGAAGAGGGTATGCAAATATCCATATTTTAGTAAAAAGTCCCACCTAAACTCACCCTCCCTGCCATAGGACATTTGTTTTATCCTAAGATACTCAAAACCTGAAATAAATGCATATTATAGAAGACTTACTTATCTGTTCTCCTACATTGAGACATAAGCTAATTAATAATCATTTATTAAAAACTCAGTTTGACTGAAAGCTATGTAACATGCCCTGAAAAGTATTACTATCCAAATTGAACAGAGACACACTGAGTGAATACAGCCAAGTGGTACAGTGGAGAGAAGAGCGCCTAACAGAAGACGAGAAGGTGGCTGGAAAAAGAAAAGGACTCCGTTAACAGGGCATGGTGGTTCATGTTTGTAATCCCTGCTCTTGGGAAGCTGAGGCAGGAGGATTGCTGTGACCTTTAAGCCAGCTTGGATTAAATAAAATGGGTTCCAAGGCAGTCTAGGGTGTGGAATGAGAGCTTGTCTCAAGGAGAGGAAAGTGAAGAGGAGGAGAAGGAAGGAAGAAAGGGTTAACTACTAACGGAACTGATGTGAGAGGCTCTTCAAGTATCACAAAACGGAGTCGAAAGGGAAGAACTTGGAATTTGGAATTAGAGTCATCACTGGGCACCATACACCATAAGACTCCAGAAAAGAGCAGATGATTGTCCTAGGACAAAGAAGTGAGATCAGAGGAGAGGGCATCTCCCTGCTTTAATCATCCAATTCCAACCACCAATGTCCGCTTACACAAAACAGTAAGTCTGTCATCGGCAGCAATTTCTACAGCTTCCAAAATGGGTGCTATCTGAATCTTTGAAAATTGAATAAGATTATCACTGTGAGAGGAAATGTAGCTAATTAGAGATGAGTGCTATTAAAGGTCAGCTAAGTCTGGAGAGCTGGCTCTGTGAGTAATAAATGCTTGCTATTCAAGCCTGAGGACCTAAGTTCACATCCCAGTGCCCACATAAAACCTTGGCATGGCCACATGTGCCAGAAACCCCTGTGTGGGAGGTTATAGACAGGTGGATTCTTGGAGCTCACCAGACAGACACCCTAGCTGAAACAGTGTGCTTCAAGTCCAGTAACTGGTCCTGTCACTGGGAAATAGGGTGACAAGCAACAGAGGAAGACTCCCAAGATCTGGCCTCCATGTGTGCACACATACCCACTCACACATACATATACACCCAATGCACACATACACAGTTTTAATAATAATAATAATATTAATATTAATAATAATGAAGTCTAGATAGGGAACAATTACATCTTCACAGATTACTAAATATGGGGGATTGCTGATTTCTTTCCTTCAAGGTCAGATAAAATTATTACTAGAGCCACCTTTCTTGGTGAGCTCCAACAAAGCACTCACAGTATGGGAAATGACCTGAAGTGTGCTATATTGGATGGGGTGGGTGCAGATGAATTCCCCCCCCCCACTCCATTCTCACCTACCCCAGGCCACTGCTAGCACCACTTCTAAGCAACCTTAAAGTGGAACCAAAATCCACCAGGTTTCCAATGGCCAGGTACATGTTTATTTCTGCAGTCATTAATTTTCTCAAAGAAAAGAAAAAAAAAATTCCAAAAGAAATTGATAGGTCTAATTGCCACTCTCTAGGTTTGAAACCAATGAAAACCCGAAAAGGTTTTTTTTACTCCTTTTCTTTCTATCCTGAATAAGTTTTAAGACCAATAAAGGCAAAAAGTCAGAGAAAAAGTAAGACACAGTGCATGCTTTCTGAGATTTATAAAAAGTGGCAAAAGGTAAGATGCCTTTGCAATTCTGGTGACTGGGAATAGGGCAAACCTCTCAGTTTTTAAGCTAACAGTAAAATAAAATCATGTGTACAAGGTAGAGTAGGAATAGACTTATTTGAAATGCATAAAATGATATGAGGTCATGTTACCTGAAAAATTAAGTAATAAGGAAATAACAAATCCTGGGTCACAGACAGACACATCCAGAAAAATTAACCGCCCACTTTAAAAGAATCCCACTAGCAGCCACCTCTGGCTAGGCTAGTCTCTTTTATCACAATCTAGGTTCCATTTCATCAACCTTTGGGTCACACATTCCAGAGATTGTTGACTGTTCCTCACATGGAGTGATAACTGTGGAAAGCAGGAGGGAATAAGGGGACCCCTGGGGAGATGACAGTGGATGCAATATAGTTTGTACATCTCCTTAATGTACTTGCCCATGACAGTGGACAGAGCAATTAGAACAGAGACACGTCATGAGAAATGCCTCCATCAAATGGTAACTGTTAGGTGATAAGAACCTTTCCCCAGGAACCTGGACATTCAACTAGAGGGAGATAAACCATCAGCCATTATAGGACTCTTAAGCCATCTGCTGCCACGGAGGAGGAAATGGGAAGGAGGGTTGTCTGCTAGACCCGAGAACAGGAAAACCTAAAATTATCAACAAGTGCTTAGTAGAAAGTACACCAGGTCAATATGAGCCATTCAGATGAGCACGGCACGTTCCCATTGCAGTGCAGAAGAATCTCTCTCAGTAAGGGCTCTCTTAAGGAACCTGGTTGCCATGAACTCTGAAAATTTACCATCTGGAGCATCCAGGATTAGATCGCATAGAGAATGAACTGCAAAGGGCAGCTGGGAGCTTGGGCTGGACACAGAGACAGAAGGTCCCGAGTAAATGTCAAGATGCAACTTAGCTTAAATGAAGTTGTCTGACCAGCTCTTTGGAAGCATTAAGTCATCTGATATAATGAGTTTTTTTTTTTTTAAGTTTTATCCAGTTGTTTAGTATTCTGTGGGGAAAACCTGACTATACTAAATAAAATGAACTCCAAGAATGAACAAATGATCACACTTGGATATAGTTTTTCACTATACTAGTCTATGAGAAAAGCAAGTTGTTAGACAAAAGACCATGAAAGATTTATTTTTTAAAACATCTAATTCTTATTTATTTGTGTGTGTGTGTGTGTGTGTGTGTGTGTGTGTGTGTGTGTGTGTGTGTGTGTGTGTG
>CAJQZJ010001301.1:2081309-2110214 GCA_907164525.1 Lophiomys imhausi
GTGTGTGTGTGTGTGTGTGTGTGTGTGTGTGTGTGTGTGTGTGTGTGACATTATGCCATTTTATACCATTACCTGCAGAGGCCAGAAGCAAATGTTGGACCACCTGACTATAGTTACAGGCAGCTGTAAGCCACCTGACCTGGATGCTGGGAACAAAACTCAGGTCCTCTGGAAAAGCAAGAAGTGCTCATAACCCCTGAGCCATCTCTCTGGTCTCTCACACACTCAAAACTCAACACAATTGCCATCCATTTAGATTGTATAATATAACATGTACAGAGAGCAGTTGCTGAGGGGCTGAGCAGCACCAAGATTCTACACCAGCTACATTTGATGACTGATGGTATTTGCTCATGATAACAACTATTATTGCTCCCAGTGTCTTATTTTTTTCTGTTTTATTTTTGAGACAGGGACTCACTGTGTAGCCCAGGCTAGACTCAACATTGCCATCCTTCTTGGCCATTTACTATTCCCATTTTAAAGATGATGTGCTGGTTGCTAATGCACCGCTGTGACAAAACAGTTGGCATGAACAGTGTAATCGAGAAAGGATTTGTCTTCAGGGGATTGGTCCATAGTCCTTTGCTCTGTTGATTCTGTAACCACATGGGGCAGAATGCACAGTGGCATGAACGCATGGCAGAGGCCACTCAGCTCAAGGTGGAAAAGAAGCAAAGGGTGGAACTGGGAAAGGAGGCAGCCACCAACACACCCTCAGTGACCTAATTACTCAAAGCAGCAATACCAGTTGGGAATGAAGCCTTCTAGACGTGACCTTCTCTGGGGACACTCATATCCAAACTATAGCAAATGAGGAGATAAACCAAGGGAATCATCTAATCTGCAGCAACACAGCCAACAAAAGGCAGGACAAGGGCTAAAACCCATGTGATTCTAAGTTTCACTTGTTATTTATAATAAAAATATATACATAATTAAATAACTATGCCAAAAATTAAAATCCAGGGGCTGGAGAGATTGTTCGGTGGTTAGAGTACTGGCTGGTCTTCCAGAGAACCTTGGTTCACAACTGTCTGTAACTCCAGTTCCAGGGGATCATACATGCAGGCAGAGCACATGAAATAAAATAAATTAATTAACTAAAATCTGGTATTATTAAAAATATTTCTATATGATCAAACTTTATATTTTATTTTATCTTTTAAATGCTTTAAGCTAATAGACATGATTAAGTAAAAATATAGTATTAGGAGGTTAATATGTAGCTGAATCCCTTATAATATTTAGCAACAATGGTCTTGTTCATTCATGTCTCTGTGGAAGGGAGATCTGTTTCTTATTGTAGAAATATGGTCATCCTGCTTATATCCAAATCCATTCAAATCTCAGTAATTCCCATCTTCCATGTATCTTTCTCCTGTCATTTGAGAAATGACTTCTTAATTTCTACAGCTGTTCTCATTGTATGTAGCACATGGTTTAGTATATAATTATTCCCCAATTATAATTAGAGTGTTTGCAGTAACAGAAACCCAATTTAGCCTACTTGCTGAAACTACAAAAAAAAAATTACACAAAACACGTGAAACAATTTTTTTGCAACAACTGGATAGCAGGTTTGGGGTGGTAGACAAAAACTTTGAAAGATGAGAAACAAGTAAGATACCAGCTTACCATCTTGAGAGAGGTCCAGGCTATGACAGGGATGAGGGAACTTGGGGAGAACACAGGCTATTTCCTGAGTCCAGAAGACAAACCTGAGAGCCTGGAAACCAAAACAGCTAAAATTTGAACAACAAAACACCAAACAAGAGAAGCTGCCATAGAGTGAGAACACCACAAATCTCTCTAAAACCTTGAGCACAGTACTAATGCATAAATAAATGTATTTTCTACTCATATTTTCAGTGGGTCATTTAGAGATCAAGTCTAAGTTCAGGGACTTCATAGATAGCAAAATATGAAATAGAGAAAGATTTGATAAAGAAGGAGTAATGTTTTCAACAAACAGCCTTGGGTATTAGCATTTTAACTAACAATGAAGAGGACTTTGGTCCATCCCTCATACACAACTCAAAGTAGATCACTGGCCTAAATGAAAAATGTAATGCTAAGAAGTATCTAAAATAAATAAGAATCTATTAGCCTTAACACCAAATGCATGGACTATGAACGAAAACAAAAAATAGTAAAACTTCATCAAAATTTAAAGTCTACTTATCAATGCCTGTTAACAAGATGCAAAGACAATTGTTCCATGATCAGGACCAAAAGACAATCAAATCATTCATCTGAGGAAAATATTTGTATTTTAGAGTACATAAAATCTCTCAATGGGTGTGGTGGTGCACGCCTTTAATCTCAGCACTCAGGAGGCAGAGATGGGTGGATCTCTGTGAGTTTAAGGCCAGTTTGGACTCCAAGGCAAGTCCAGGACAGCCAGGGCTGCAGAGAAACCTTGTCTAGAAAAAGAAATAAAAATTTCTCAGACAAGCAACAGGAAAAACAGAACTGGTAAATTATTTGAGCAGAGACTTCACCAAAGAAGTGATGGCATTTTGCTGATATACATTGATGGTAGATCAGTCCACTACAGGATCCTCAGCAGCTGAGGTAGAGTTAACTCGGGAAGTACAAAGTTAGCCTAGGCAACATGGTGGTACCTTCTCTCCAAAGACAAAGAAAATAAGAAGACTGACCATGATAATGAGGATACCAAGGAACCAGGGCACTCATACCCTAGTTTAAGGGCATGTAGAATGGGTCAGTCACTCTGAAAAACTGTTTGCCAATTTCTCCAAACATGGGCCTATACCACATGGGCCAGACATTCTATTTCCAGACTTAACCCAAAAGAAATGAAAATATATGTCCATTTGCACATGAATATTCATGGCAACTGTACTTGTAATTCTCAAATCTGTGCATAGTCCAAATGCTCATCAATAGATGAATGGATAGATCGATTGTGGCACACTGTTCAATAAAAGGCTCTCAGCAAAATAAAGAATGAAAGGTTGGCATGTACCACACATGGATGGATCATAAAATAAAGGGGAAAGGTAAATAAAGGATAATCAAAAGTTGAATTTGTATACAGTATAAAATTGCAAAAATAAGTGTAAAGTAATCCCAGTAACAGAGAAAAACATCAGTGGCTCCCTTTGAATAAGATGATGGACAGAAGCAACATCATAAAACAGGACAAGGAAACTCAACAGGGCTGCCTTTGTTTTTTTATCTTGACTGTGATGTGAATTTCACATGTGTTCACCTGTGTCAAATATATCAAGGAATTTTGTACCTTTATAGCAATTTATAATATGTCTACTCTGCCCTGATAAATACTTCTTAGATAGTTTTTATTTTGTATAAACTAAATTATAAGTTTTTTTCAAAACACAGTTCAGAATTGTCATGAACAAATTAACTTTTCCTAATAGGGCCATGAGCAAATACTATGTACTTATATAGTATAATAAATTTATGGCTTTAAGTTAAGCAGAATCTTCATATTTTTCCTGAAGACAACATTTGAAAGACACAAAGTCTGCATCTTTCAAAGTTTTTCTCGCTGTGCTAGGTGAAATACAAATAATCTTATTAACGTATTTAACAAGACAAAACAAAATGTATTCAAGTGTTTCCAAAAGACAATCAAACTAGGAAAAAGTAATGAGAAAAAATAAATATTAGCAAACCTTGAACAAGCTAAATGGTGTCTTTAAAAATCCTGGATGGAAATAAACCTTATCAGATACAATTCTGCTGAGCATAATGTTGGAAGGATAGCTTGTATTTTTCTCAGATTTCTTAACTAGCAATTTCATTATTTGTCTGAAATCTATACCATTCCCAAATAGGTACTAAATTTAGATAGCTATTTCTAACATAATGTGGTAAATAGTTCATATTTGTGAAGTACCCCAAAGTCAGTTGGAACTTGCAAATGGCCTTCAAGATATTCCAATTTGTTTCAAACCCAAGTTATAGCTCCACAAATAGTGCTGTTACAGGTTGATGAATATTATCAGTCTACTCAATGAGGTAAGAAATATATTTCTTTCTGCCCAAAAGGCTTTCAAAGAGTTATTGCACAGTAACTACTTTCTGAAGTCTAAATTTTTGTCTATTGCCTCCGAGCTTGAAAGTAAGTTGGCTGCCCTGATGGAGCAGAGAAGTCTCATGGATTTTTACCTGGACTGGCCACAACGGGCTGTATCAAGGCCAGCAGATACATTTAGCTTTCCATGACCCTTCACTGAAAATGGGGATCTCACTAAACATGTCTTCGTGCTGCCTTTATTTTGTGACCATCCCAGTAAGTCTTCAGCACCATGGACAGACACAATGGCTGGAAAGGCGGTAACAGAGTTAGTTCTTCACAAGGTCTTTGTAGCAAAAACTTTATAGACTGCTTTAATACGTCAAACTGATTTGGTGTTTGTGATAACAAGGGAACTTTTCCATTTTCATTTCCATTAGTGCTTTTCAAAGTGATGAGCATCTTGGAATATGGCAAAAACTGCTTTGAGAAGGAACCTGCTATTGTTTTATCCAACTGGTTGAACAGATTGAAAATTTGTACAGAAAAGGCCTCAAGAGATACAAGTGACAGAAAGAAGTTACATGAAAAGGGAGGCAAAAGTAATTCGATGTGACGTTTCTGTGCTTTTCAATCGGGTGATACCAGTCAACCACAACAGGTGGAGTTCCCACTCCCACAACTTAACAAGTCAGCTAGAAACATTTCTATCATTCCAAACAGTGCTAAATGTTCTGTAATGGTGTGTCTTTACAGGGTCATTTTCTCCCAAAGAAGGACAAATCATATTAGTGATACTAATATCCGTTCCTATGTACCTTTAATATTTGATAATAAATGGAATCAAATTCATATGAAAATCTTCAAAGAGAGAAAGGGTAAAAGGGTCAACCAAGAAGGCATCTCATCGCTTCTCTGTCTTTTGGCTAAGATCAAGTGTAGAAAGCATCTCGTGTGTGTGTGTGTGTGTGTGTGTATTTATACAATATATATAATATACAAAATAAATATATAGATATTGACATAGAAGAAATGATAGAAAAAGGGAGCCTGCTGGAGAAGGGAAAGTATGCCTTTGTGCATTGATTCATCCATACATTAAAATCTATACTATTTGGTAGCATTGCTAGGGGTATGGCTACAACAGTGGTGGAAATGGGTACAGCTGTAACTATCTAATACTGCAATTCTTGCTGTGCTCATAGATTTCCATCTCCCATGCCATGCAAGGACAACAGTGAACCTAGAGATAGCAAGAAGCTTGCAGAAATGGCCAGCCCTGAAAACATACATACAGGTAACATTGTACGGACTCAACAGCTTACACTTAGAGTCATATGTGTTTATGCATATACACATGTGAGACAGTTTGTGGAAAAAGAGGCCATAAATTTAGAGGGGGACAGTGAGTTCTCTGTGGGAGGTTCAGAGGAAGGAAAGAGAAGGGAGAAATGTAATTAAAATACAATCTCAAAAAGTAAACAAGAGCAAAGCTTGCAGAGCTTCTTAAGAAGAGTTTTCTACTAGAGAAAGTCAGGCTCTGCAAGTGGGAGTGGCCTGAGCCTTACAAATTTAAATTAAACTAAATCAAATTAAATTTAAAGGTCTACAAGGACTAACTACTCACTGACATGGCCCAATCTGAACTCTTCCCACACCCCAGCAGATAAAATGAGTAACAAAGAGTCACTGAGCATGCCCTCTAGAGGACAGTTGTGGGACTTTCTTGATAACGATCCCTTCAGAGGAAAAGTGGCAGTGGTCACAATGTCACTTTTACATCTGAGTAAACATATACTTCTCCACTGTCTCTTCAGCAGACTCATTTCTCAGGAAGCTTTACAACTCAAGTCAGTCTTGATTTGGGAAAAGACATGGAACCATTTATGCTGTCTGAAGGGGAATGGACTATGTTTGCATTACACAGTGGCAAATCAGTTAATTTCAAATTCTGACATGTGTTCATGATACAGTAATGGCCAGCACTACCCAGAAGGGCAGAAATAGAGCAGAAATTGTCAGTACATTACAATTCTATGAAGATGGCCAGTGTGGCCAGCTGATATGAACAGTATCACAGTGCAACGTCCGTAGTCAGTGAACAGCTCACGTTTATCACTTCTCACAGTTCTGTGCACAAGAGAAGTGATTTTTTAATTTATTTTATATTTCTTAAAGTTACATCTCAATCACAATCCCCTCCCTACTCCCCCCTCCAGTCCCAACCTTCCACCCTCTTCCCCCTCAACCCCCCATCCTCTACCCTTTTTTTTTTTAGTTTAAGGTATTTCTTTTCCCCCCAACAGCTCCCCCTTTCAGTACAACAAATGGCTCTTTCTCTTATAACTATGAATATAATACAAAACAACAGAAATAAATAGGCCACAATTACGAGAGTTATATGGCTTAGCATACATTCCCAATGTCCAGTCCATATGTATTTGGCACCTGACTTTAACATTCTACTATCTAACCATCTCTGTGAGTTTAAAGTTCTATATCTAACTCAGCTTTCATACTAACTTGCATCACAATTTTAAAAACATCTTCTTAGATCCAGAACACCCTCTTGATTCCTAAACAACTCAAAATTTAACTATGAGACTCCAGCTGTCTATTCTTCAACCACCTCAGAGACCTGAGAGGGATAAATATATCTGATTGTATAGGAAGTGCAGGGCCCACAGCTTCCAAAACTAAGAAATGACATACCAGTGGCTTTTTATAGCAAACTTATTTAAGCCACCGTATGACATTGCTTTATCTCATGGTTTCACTTTTATTGTTTATTTCAAACAAATATTGCTGCCAGTGAGATGGCTCAGCAGGTAGGAGGCATTTGCTACCAGTCCTGAGGACCTCAGTTCAGTTTCCAGGACTTACAAGGTAAAAGGAGAAAACCAAATCTAGAAAATTGTTCTCTGACTTTCACACTAGTTGTGATACGAGTGTCTTCACACACACATATAACACAGACGTGTACACATAATAATAAATAAATGTTTAGTTTTTTAAATAAGAATGAGACAACTTTAAGTTGACACTCTGAATTTTATGTGCACTCCTAACTAAAAAAAGAACTCTCTTTCTCCCCACATACAGTATACAGAAAGTAATATTCCCAAAGCATAAGCTGTCTAGCTTAGCAACTATTAACTAAAACAATCCCTCCCCTTTGATTTACCACACCAACACCTATTGTGACTTCATCTCCTTGTCAATCACTTTTCTAGTCATTGCCATTTTCCCTGTCTTGCACACAAAAAGGATAAAAGAAACTATGACAGGAATGCAAGTTTTGTCCTTGACATCAAAGCTTGCACTGTAATGGATACCAGTACCTAGTAGAGTCTCCTAGTCACTGACATAGACAGAAAATTTATCTCCATCCAATATCCTTTGCATTAGGCAGTTATTATTGTAAGGGGAGACACTCCCAATCTCACTGTAATAGACACTCCAATCCTCAGGGGTATACCCTGAAGCTCAAATGACCCTTCCTGATCCGACACTGAAGATAGATCAGTTCCCTAGAAACCAAAAGTAGTGGAATATATTTATGGATTGGAATTTTTTGTGGATGCTTTCATAATCCATCTGTCAGCACAAGTATAAATTATATTTTATAAAACCAAAACTACTGTACACTGAAAGTCTCTCTTAAAAACACACCTGCTCTTTCTCAGTCCTCTTTCCTGGCTTCTCCCTCTATCCCCCCACTCCCCTCTTTCTTCCCTTAACTCTCTTACCTTAATAAACCTTATACTAGGAAAAAAAAACCTGTTTTAAGACAGTAGCAACATCATTAGACTGTTCTATTTTGTAAGTGGGTGTGGCAGGTGATTTACTCTGAAGTGAAACATCAATTTTGGTTAATTTATTTTTAAAACCAAATTTGATTTTTAAAATCAAAACCCAACCACCACCCTTAAGTACCTATCAGTGAACACTGAACTATCAGTGAAAGCCTAAATCCATGTATTTTTCTAATGGGAACTAAATTTAACCATTTTCCATGGTTTGGAGCATTAAAAAAAAATAGTATTAGAGTCATAAAACATAGTTAAGAGCCAGCATCACTCCAATCTAGTTGTTGTGGTCTGAATGTTAGAATCTGCCCCAAATCACTAAACCCTTCCTTACCCTTAATGTGGCAATATCAAGGAGTGCAGCTCTGAGGGATGATTTGTTCTTGGGAATAGAGTTCTACATGGGGTTAGTGCTCTCAGGAGGGTGGATGAAGAGAGACCCTTCACCTTTGTATCAGGTGAAGTCAGTGTGAAGAAAGTTTGTTTTGAGGAATACTTTAAGTCAGAATCTTGTGAGCTCATGCTCATAAAGACAAACCATACTTTCATGAATTGGAAAAAGTTACTATGAGTCAATAATTCAAGTGATCCTTTTGATCTTTCAATAAGTTGCTACCCCATGAGCACTCAGGATGCCAAGGCAAGAGGATAACCACAAGGTCAAGGTCAGCTTGGGCAATATAGTGAGTTTAAGGCCAGCCTCAACTACATAGAAAGACAAAGAAAACAAAAGGTTGCTTTTGTTGCTCCATCACTTAAATGCCTGATCACAGCACTTGGCATATTCAAGTTATATGATTTAAGGAAAGTTCAATAAAATCTTGACGAGTTACAGAGATGTAGGAAGGGTACAGGAAAGTCACCACACATGGTACAATATCTTGGAGGAGACACCAGATTCCCACCCCTAAAGTACCAAAGAAGGGAGAATCACAGGCAGCTGAAGACCGAGGGCTAAGTGGAGAGATCCATGTCACAAGGCTGTGATCTTAGGTAGAGGGACAGGGACAGGCCAAGGAAACTCCACCAAGACATTTGAAGTAGCAAATGTCTTTTCCTTGTAGTTTCTACTCCTTTGGTCTGTGATCAATGTTCTTCTTTGCAATATATATTACATATATATATATATTACATATATATGTATGTATATATATGCATATATATATATTTGCACACAATATATAGATGATAGATAAATAGATATGGAAAGAGAAAGAGAGAGAGAGAGAGAGGCTGATGTAAGAAAGCCCTGTTGGGTAAGTCGACAGCCTAGCTCTGCCAAGACAGAGTAGGTAAATCCTTCATAATTCCTGCCTTACAATTAATGTCTGTCAGAGATACTGGGTCAAAAGGCTGAAGACACATGCTCTAATATATAGACAGATATTGGGAACTGTCCAGGCAGCCAGTTGCCTATCATTTCTTAGTTTTGGAAGCTGCTGGCTCTACACTTCCTGTATATTCAGATATTTTTATCCTTCTCAGGTCTCTGATGTGATTGAAGACTAGTTACTTAGTCTCAAAGTTAAGTTTTAAGTTGTTTAGGAATTTAAAAGGATGTTCTAGGTCTAAGAAAATGTTTTTAAGTTGGTGATGCAAGTTAGGATAGAAAATGAGTTAGGTATAGAACTTTAAACTCATTGAGATAGATAATAGAATATTAATATCACTTGCCAAATATGTATGGACTGGACATTCTCAATGTCCAGTCCATACATATTTGGCAAGTGATATTATACCTTATAATTTTCATAGGACTTTATACCTTATAATTTTCATAATTTTGGCCTAACTATTCCTATTGTTTTGTATTGTGTTTATTGTTATAAGAAAAAGAGCCTCTTATGGAACTGAAAGGGGGAGTTGTTGGGGGGGGAAGATACATCTTAAATTTTTTTAAAAAGCAGATAGGAGGGTAAGGGGGAAGAAGGTAGGAGGGTGGGACTGGAAGGGGGAGGAGGGAGGGGGACTATGATTGAGATGTAACTTGAAGAAATAAATAAATGTTAAGAGGGAGAGAGAGAGAGAGAGAGAGAGAGAGAGAGTTCTGTTGATACCAGCATGAAAGCTGACTGCCTGGAGTTCAGGACAGATGAAGGTCAAGAACCAGAAAGAGAAATCAACAGCCTTTCCCTCTGTTGTGACTCATGATGGCTTCTCCAAGGTGTCCTTTGCCTGAAGCTGCTTAGTGATGTCACACATGCAAGCTGCTCATCCTGTGTGCCCGTGTACTGTGCTGAAGCCCTTCCAAATTCTGTCTACAGATTTACTGTTCAAATATTATCCACCCTGATGCCAAGAACATTAGAACCTTGCAATGTGCTCATAGGAAATAATCTTAGACCTCCACAGGATTCCACAAAGAATGCAAGCAAATCAATTGCCTAAGTTAGATGAAATGTCAATGCTAGTAAAAATTGATTTTCTTTACTCCTTCTCCTAATTAGTTGCTTTGGACATCAATGGTTTGCACACACACACACACACACACACACACACACACACACACACACACAAGCTATAATGATTTTTTTTTTTTTTAAGGAGCACCAGCAAACCAAAAAGATTGAAGCACAACCTTATTAACCCTTTGATGGACCCCACATGTGGAATCATACCACACTACAGACAATGCTTCAGGGAAAAAGAGGAAGCAAATGGAAGGGGGCTCAAAAAATGGCTGATTTAGGTCTCTAGTCTAGGAAGGACCATGTCCATCACCGTGGAAAGAAAAATGTTGCTAGTTAGACACTCACTGCCAGTGCTACTTACTATCCAACCACATCCTCTCTCACTTAATCTGCACAAAAACTGAGCAAGATGCTGTCATTTGGAAAACATTATATGTAAGGAATGGAATTTTCCAAGGCACACCAAAGCAAAATCAGGAAATCCAATAAACTGCTTCAGTTTGAAAAAGATTTCGCGACTGGATGCAAACTCACATGTAGTCACGCTTCCCATTCTTTTAGATGGTTGTGTGAGTCTTGGAAAGCAGTTGATTACACATGACAATCTGTATGTGTATGGTACTAGTTTGGAAAATCATAATTTATATTAAATTATCTACACCTAAAAAAAATTTAAGAAATGTTGTCACAGCCGGAATCATGTTAGAAAAACAAAACAGAACAACAATAGCAACAACAAAACTGGGCTCATGAAACCTTTAGCTAGAATAGGCATGGTGGTTTTGTACCACACCTCTGCTCAGGGGAGTCTCTGGCTTTGTGCTCATAAGTCAAGCCTGCTTAGTAAACTTGAGGGAGAGAACCATGCTCAGTTCCCTTTGTGCTCTTTCCAGTACAGTCACACACAAGGGACACAAGACTTTAGGAAGAAAAACAACTCTGGCTTATCTACAGGTGGGGGAGGGGGAGTTACCAGATCAGCCCATTGCTGCTGGTGCTGTGAAATGAATTTGGTTCCCAAGCAGGCCAGCACAGAGCATACATATATCAGAGGCCCTTTCTTACCCTTTCCCGTTTTTTATCACATGTTCACGCAACACCCACACACACCAAAATTTTGACATTTGTTAAAAATAAAAGTAAAAATTTAGTAGGATGACCAAAAAGTACTTACTGCCAAACCTAACGACCTGGGTTTGATCCCCTGAACCATATTGTAGAAGAACGCTGACTCCGACAAGTAGTCCCTTGGCCTCTAAGTGCATAGTGTGGCATGTGCAACCCTCAACATAAACAATAAATTGATTAATTAATTAATTAGGACACTTGAAGGACCCAGGCTAACAACTACAAAATATAAAATAAAGAGAACTGTAACAGTAAATTTTTATTTATCACACATATACTTATTAATACTTAACAATTATCTAACAATTGTCTATAAAATTGCTAAATCCTAAACCCAAACTCTAACTCTGAAACCTAGCACCTAAAACTTCTTAGTACCTATAATACAAGCATTTAACATTAACCTAAGGTTTCTCAAAAGGATATTTTTCTCTGAGCGTGGGGTTCTGATGGATGGCTGGTCTTCATACAATTTTTTAGTTTTAAAGTCTCTGAATTTCATTCATTGGCTTCATGGTTAGTCCTTCATAATCCCTGCTCTACAATAAATGTCTGTCAGAGAAACAGGACCAAAAGGCTGAAGACTGATGCTGGAATGTATGGAGAGAAAATGGGAACTGTCCAGGTAGTCACTGGTTTGTCATTTCTTAGTATTGGAAGCTGCAGGGCCTGCACTTCCTATATAATCAGATATATTTATCCTTCTCAGCTCTCTGAGGTGGTTGAAGAATAGACAGCTTGAGTCTCATAGCTAAATTTTGAATTGTTTAGGAATCAAGAGGGCGTTCTAGATCTAAGAAGATGGTTATAATAGTGATGCAAGTTAGTATGAAAGCTAAGTCAGTTATAGAACTTTAAACTCATGGAGATGGTTAGAAGGTAGAAGGTTAAAGTCAGGGGCCAAATATGTATGAACTGGACATTGGGAAGGTATATTGGGCTATTTAACTCTCATAAATGTGTCATATTTAATTCTGCTGTTTTGTATAGAATTTACTGTTATAAGAGAAAGAACCATTTGTTGGATTGAAAAGGGAAGCTGTTGGGGGGGAAGAGGGTGGAAGGGTGGGACAGGAAGGGGGAATAGGGAAGGGTTTGTGACTGAGATGTAACTTGAAGAAAAAAAAAATAAAGTACTTATATAAAATTAAAAAAATAAATAAATGGGCTGGAGAGATGGCTCGGAGGTTAAGAGCACTGGCTGTTCTTCCAAAGGTCCTGAGTTCAATTCCCAGCAACCACATGGTGGTTCACAACCATCTACATTGAGATCTGTTGCCCAGGCATATATGTAGAGCAAATACTGTATACATAATAAATAAATAAACAAACAAACAAACAAACAAATAAATAAATAAATAAATGTTTAAAATAAATAAATATTTAAAATAAATAAATAAATAAAGTCTCTGAATTTCATTCGTTGGCTTCATGATCTTAAGACCAATTAACATATGAAAGTTTCCCAGGCTGCTCACCTATTCAGATGCAAAGTCCCGAAGTCCAGGAGTTCCCAGTCAAAGCACTCCTGAGTCTCCTCTGCAGACCCAAAATGTGTCAGCATCAGAGGGTGAAACTTTCTGATGAGATTGTGTTTTTCTGCTGGTTGAGGGAAATGTTGCTGAGTGAGTTAGGAACAGGAGAGAGAGAGTGAGTGCTCTGTCCACATGAATTCTGCCTTAAATATCTTCACCTGTCAGCAGAAGCTTTCAAGCACTTTTCAAGTTATGCCCTGGGCTCAGTCAATTTCAAAAAAAGCTTTTTGGAGAGGGCCCTGAATTCACAGGCGGTCCACAGATGTAGGCAGGTGCCTCAGGGCATGTCATTCAGATGTTTTTTTGCAGAGGACTGTGAAATGATAGGAGACCTCCGGAGGGCAGGCATTTGAGGGGCATGTCCTGCCCTTAGTCCTAAGATTAAAAAGGTCCTGGTCTTAGGTGAGTTCCCAAGGACATGTAGCCTTGGAAGTAAGTCTTTTATCTTAAAATCCAGGCTTTTGCCATCCCCATGCTATTATATGCTAACACTAAACCTACCACAGAGAACATCTAATGTTAACTGTACACATACATCACACTTAACACCAAATCACATTTTTTTCTATTTACTTCTCATAATATGCATTGTCCATGTGCACTTTACATATGAATACTTTAAAGAGTTACGACATTAAGTAACTTGCCTATAGTCACACAAATAACAAACAAACAACAGAGTAGAGATTTGAACCTAAACTCCAGAGGGTAATCAGTGAAGGATAGTTCCAGACAGAAGAAGCAGGAAAAGCCACCCTTTCACTAAATACTGAAGCCATCTTTGAGATGAATGGCATTTCTGGGTATTCATTGTCTCCTTACTCTGGTGAGAGTGTCACAGTTTCCTGAGAGGAAAGTCTGGGTGACCTGGGGCTGAAGTCCCAGCTCTAGCACTTCCTGCCCAGTTATGCCAGGAGGTCTGTTTCCCCTCTTTGAACCACAGTCTCAAAATCCTTCAAATGGAAATGATAATCTTTCAAAGGCTGTTAAGAGGATTTGGTCCAAGTGCTTCAAAAATCTATAAAGTACTGAGCTATAAACTGGTTTGATTATTCTTTCCCATTATAATATCCTCAGCCTCCTGCAAGACAGGAAACTACACAACATAAGATCCTGGGGAGTCACCCAATCTGATGCACCCTAGAAATCATTTTCTCAGGAGAATATTATTATTCTCCACAGTTCACAGCATGGGTGCCTTGCACCCTGATGAAAGGAAGTCAGAGGAAGAGATGTGATGGCTGGAACGAAGGGTGTGATTTATGCTAATGGCAATGCACAAAGCCTTGAATAATTTTGGAAACATACCATCAGTATTGCTGTCATTTGTTAACTTATATTAACTGCACATCCAGAAATGGGAAGGTCATTAAAAACGTTTTCATTTAAATAATATGTTTTTCTACTACTCAGTCACACCCTCCACTGTGGTCGGTGTTTTAATCACTGTGCCTGTCAATGTTCTTTCAAAGAGTATTATGTCAGGGTTGTTTTTGTTGGTTTGTTCTTATAGTTTGACTCTATCACTTATATTGAAGGTTTATAATCTAATATGATGACATACAGAGTGAAAATTAACATACCCATCATTTTCGTGGTTACTCTTTTTTGTGTGCTGTGAGCACCTAAAATGTATTCTCTTAGCAAAAAATTCCAGACAGAATACACTATTGTCAAGTTAGTCTTCATTGAATTTCTGGCTTTCTTCATCCTTCAGATCTCCAGCTTTGTACCCTTTGGACTATAAACTCCTTATTTACTAGCAACACTGCCCCCCATACCCACACATACCTGGTAACCATTATCCTTTCAAAAAAAAGAAGACATGTTTTTTAGAAGGTAGGAAGTTAATTTTATTATCTGAAAAAACTGGCTGGACAATTTTAAATCCAAGTATCTTGCATTATTGTTGTTGCTCTTTCCAGTAACTATTGTTTTCCCATTCTCTGTATCTTGTCTTTTTTCCACCTGCAATAAGGTAAAATAGCTCCCCACAGTTCTTCTGTTTCTAACAGAATAATGTAAAGGGCTTTTGTAAATTCTAAAGAACTATTATTATTATTTATTGCCCATCAACTCTGCTAAGTGAAAACCTATTTCTCAGTCGCCCTAACCCACAGCAATCTAAACTCAAAGATGCAACTCAAGGTGAAGCAAGAGAAGCCCTTATATTTATTCTAGAAGCATTTGCACATAAGAGAAGCCCGCTCAGTGCACAAAAAAGAAGGGGGCTGCATTAACTAGGAACTCCAGAGGGTCGGCCCAGCTGCCTGGACATTCAAACCTGGCACCAAGCAAACAGACTCCTAAAAAATCACAGTAGTCATCAGGAGGATGCACTCAGCCATCTGATGTGCTCACAGCATCTGGGCATGAAAACGTTTTATTTCCCAAATCCCTCTTCCCTGACCCCACCCTCCCCAGCCACACATACAATCTGGACAGTCCATAAGGCAGAAGATAATTTTAGGGCTTTCCCCAGGGTCTGGCTGGAAGCTTTCCAATAATTTCTGCCTATGAATTCAGATGTCCTGGTTCTTTATACATGTAAAAAAAGAAAAAAGAAAGAAAAGAAAAAGAAACTGGTTTCTATTCTATTCTATTTGCAGAATGAGATGAAACAATGTGAAAGTCTCACAGAGCTATGTTGCAGAGTCTTAGAAAGGAAACTCCCTACATTGGAGGAAGAGACAGAAGGCAAGCCCAAAAGGACAGCAAGGCCAGTCTGCTAACCCCTGAGAAGCCTCCATGCATGTGGTCTCATGTGTGCAAACACACATGAAGCTTGAGAGTAAAACTGAGAAGTAAAACCACTGCGATTTCTGGATTCATCTTAACTGCTGGTCATGACATGGTATTGTCCTTTTGGCTGCTCCAAGAGCAAATGCCCATGAATCCATCTGTCTTGTGTATTTTCCTGTCTAGATGTGGCTCTGTGTGCATCTGACATCTCCTTGTCATCCTAGTTTTTTTCCTAACAGATAGACAACATTTTTTTAAACTTTATTCTTTTTCTTGGTATTTACAATTTGTACAAAAGAAAGGCTTTCATTGTGACATTTTCATATACGTGTATATATAATGAACTTTGATCACATACACCCCTCTCTCAGTAATGTTTCTTGTCCCTCTTCCCCCTAGCCACTTTACACTTTTCAAATCATCATCCTTCTATCTTTATGAAGTTTTCAGAGGTCTAGAATACACATAAAGAAAACATGGCATTTGTCTTTTGAAATGTAGCTTATTTTGTTTAACATGGTGACCTCTAGCTCTGTCCATTTTCCCACAAATAACATAATCTCTTTTCTTCTTTGTGGCTAAACAACACTCCATGGCATATATATGCTATGTTTTCTTTATCCATTCACCCATGGATGGGCTAATTCCTTACCTTGGCTACAGTGAATGGTACCATAATAAACACTGAGTTGCTATTATCTCTCTGGTATTCCAGCTTTGAATCCTTATGATATAAACTCAGAATGCTATAGCTGGATCACACTGGAGTTCTATTTTTAGAGACTCAACCATGCTTATTTCCATGGTACCCACAGTGCATAAGGATTTCTGTTTCCTCCACAAAATCTTGGTCAATGTTTGTTGTCATTTACTCCCTTCGTATTGGAGTGAGATAGACACTCTGGTGTTTCTATTTACATCTCCCTGAGAGCTAAGGGGCTGAACATTTTACATGAATATACTGGACAGCTGCATTTCTCTTGAGAACTGTCTTTTTCTCATGTTTACTGGGTTATTTATTCTTTTAGTGTTCAATTTTTTAATTCTTTGCATGTAATGGCTAATGGATGAAGAGCTGACATAAAAATTATCTTCTATTCTGTAGACTTAGACAACATATTTTAATATGCATGAAATTTACTTTAAATGAACATCAAGAACAAGTCATTTTGGGCAAAAATGACTTGTGAGGGTGAGATTTCACAAAAAAAAAAAAAACCTTCCTGACACCCACTGAGAGAGCAGAATAGGAAAGAAAAGTCAATAGGATTGGATAGACCAATTGTGTGTATTTAAATGTAAAAAAAAAAAGTTACCTTCTCATACACACAGTCCACTATTGCATTTCCCCACCCCCCTCAGAAGACATGTTGGGGACATCAGGTTCTTTCCAGGTACCCTCAGGTGTCCTCTGGAAAAACTGTGCCATGTGAGCCCTTGAGCCAGCCCATGCAGCCCAGGGTCAGCAAATGTTACTCTGCAGGCGAGGCTATAAAGTAGCACAGCCCCTCCCACAAGGGTTCATTTCCATTTTCCTGATATACAGTGGAACTCTATTTAGCTGTAAAAACAAATGAAATCATGAAATTGTCAAGTAAATAAGTGTAATTAGAAAACACTACACAGAGTGAGACAGCCTAGACACAGAAAGATAAGCATACATTCTCTCTTATCCATGTGGATCCTAGTTCCAAACCTTTAGATTTGTATGTATAACTTGTGCTCGTTTTTAAAAGGAAAATGGAGCTCAGTACCAGAAACAGCAATTCACACTGGTATAATGCCCAATGAGTCACAACAGACTTGCATGTGTACTACCACACCGGCGCCTTGCACCATTTTGGTGAGCGAAGCAAGTCAAATACTGACGCTTTGTGTCCAGGTTATGGAGACGGACAGAGGAGAGAGAGAGCATTTCTTCCAGCAGGCGGCCTGACCACAGAGGAGCTGCTCCTGGAATCCACATCTTGGCATTCCTGCTGCCTGTTCTTCACAGTTCAAAGCACTGTCACACTAGTGACTTCCAGCCCCTTGGGCCTCACTGCAGCCACCCTCGCTTGACTTTCAGTCAAGTTCAAATACTGGGAGTGAAAGCAAACCTCCAGGTATCCAAACACCACACAGAGTTTCCAGGGAAGCCAGGCATCTGTCACTGCTCCTGTCCTGCTGGTGACACAGTAGGGAAGCCCACTGAAAACTGTTCTTTGGAGTAAATTACCCCTGGAGTAACCCAATCTGACTTCTGATTAGAATTCCTCACCAACGGCATGGAAGAGAAGCATCTGATAAATGAAACCTTGACTTTGCTGCATGGATTTGCTCCACTTGACCTACATTGAGGGGACATGTTTGCAAAGCAACTGAAAAATAAAAAGCACTCGGGATGTAATTATATTGCAATCTATGGTTGAATTTCATTTAAGTGGCATTTATAATGGGCACGTTTTTCAAAATCTCTTTCTGCCACAGTCATGTGTAAAAGTACATTATCGTCATTCATATACCCTCATCCTAAGTTAGCTGCAATAGACAAGTCACTAAAAGACCTGCTGTCACATTTCCATGAAATAAAATTAAATATACCCAGAAATAAATTGGTTCCTAGATTCTGCTCAAACAGCATATGGGAAGTTTCCAAAATTAAATATGCAATATGCATTGATTGAGCACCTCTATTTGTTCAACACCATGAAAGATTCAGAAAAAAATATATATACTATGTCCTAGAACAACCAAAGCAGAGAAGTAACCTAGGCCATGGATAGGCCATGGTTAAGATTTATAATAAAAATTACAGTTACTGCTACACATGTCAACCGTCAATTCAATTAATCCCCATAATGACTCAATAAGATGTATCATTGCTATCCCATGGATAAAGGAAACAAAACTGAGGCACAAAGCAAAGACATCTTAAGGTAACTTAGATAAGGTGTGAAGAGCCTCTCTATTCTATGTGGGATAGGCTTTGGAAAGAGCTGAATCCTTGCTGTGACCCTGAAGTTTGAGTAGGGTTCAGTCAGAGAGAAGGGAATGACTCAAGTCAATTAGAGGGTGGCAGGTCCCATAAACTAAAGCAAGAACTTAAACTTAATGACTTGTAGGGACACTGAGGAAAAGGAAAAACAGAACATTAACTGGACTAGACAGGCTGAGACACCCTGTACAAGGCCTTAGAAACCACCTGCAAGACCTGGAAGACTAGAGGAGCAATTGGCAAAGAAAGGGTGAAAGGACACCATGCTACGGGCACGACATCCCCAGGACTGAGGAGGAGGGAGACTCAAAGGGCAAAAGCAATTAGTGACTCACAGCGGAGTCATCCACAGACCCGCTGCTCCTCGGTCACAGCAGGTCCTCAAATGATGGTTGTCATATCTGTGAATGAAGAGCACCATGAATCTTAAAGATATAAATTCAAGGAAGACTCAACAGACATCACTGATAGGGTGTCCATAGGCCAGGGGTTCTCAACCTTCCTATCACTGCAACCTTTAACACAGTTCCTCAAGTTGTGTTGACCCTAACCATAACATTATTTTTGCTACTTCATAACTGTAATTCTGCTACCATTATGAAGTGTAATGTAAATATCTGATATGCAGGATATCTGATATACAACCCTCAAAGGGGTTTAGACTCACAGGTTGAGAACTGCTGCAGTAGAGGGAAAGGAAGAAAGAAACAAATGGGATATCCTAGTAAACTCTAAGAGAAAAGAGTGGATGGCAAGGATTTGGAAAGAAGAAGATCTGAGTCTCGGGTGGGCACAGGGGACACAATATAGTCTCCATTTTAGTTTCAAATAGTTCCATTTTAGTTTCCTTCAGAGACTTGGAAGGAACCATTAATGAATTTCAGCTATCTGGAGAGAGAGGTCCAGCCTCTATGCTTAAAATGCACCAAATGTGAGAAGTACAATCCTTATTCGTCACAAATTCAAAAAAAAAAATTAAAGTTGTCATTTTGTTGATAAGCTACCTTCCAAGGCAACTGTATGTAGGCAGAAGTTTCCTAACACAAATGCCACTCTGTACTGGACCTTTTACATTTGATCAAACACAAGTGAAAAGAAACTCCTAATGCACATGAAAACTCCCAAACTGAAAGAGCTAAACAAAAGGATGCATAGAAAAGTTAAGCTCCAATCCCTGCTCCCTGGGACTTTGCTGCCAGCACTGGCCATTTGGCAGCTATGAAACACCAGCCTTTCCTTATCAAAATACAAAGAAGAAAAGAAATCATCTAACAGCTTCTCAACAAGAAGCCATTAGACAGATGTAACCATAATGGGACCAAACATTCCTACAAATAAAATGTGCACACTTAGGACCACATGCAGTGTTTAAAAGCAGCTAACACAAAGGTAAGTAGAGCTGCCCTTGCATACACAATGGCTCAGATGTGGTAGCAATTCGATTGGTCCTCAGATAAAAACTGCGAATTTGTGGGACAAACCCAGTATCCATTAGCTTAGAATTCAAATGACCCTCATAGGAAGCCCAGCTGGGGCAATGGGAGTATTATTCTCAAAGTAAACGCCTCTCCTATGATCAGCCACACACATCCGGTCACAGAAGCTACACCCAGGCTTGTCCCAGTTGTTTGCTTTAGAAACAACCTGACCAAATGGTACTTTTTTTCAGATGCTTGATGCCCAGTAGAATAACCAAGCAGATCAGATGGTACAGGAGTCTTTTAGCAGACAAATAGAGTTCAACTATCTACTCTAACATATAAACTAATGTAACAGGCAAATGAGAGGGGGAAGGAGCCAGGAGAGTGGACAGTAGAACTTCCTCAGAAAAAGGATAGAGTTGACAAAAACACAAAACTAGAAAGAGCCACAAAATATGGTCTTGCTATTAGCACATGATAGGAGAGAAATAAATGGAAATTCCGGCACATTGCTTAAAACATAAAAAAGACATGTCATGAAATATGCACAGAGTAAAATGTCAAAACTTTTACCCAAATGCTTTGCAATTTGGGAAGCAGGATATATCAAAGGTACTTTGGTGAGTTAGTTATTTGAAGCCCTGGAAACATTTTTTCCTCAAGAATAATGTTACTCATGATGACTGGCTTCCCACAGCACAACATTAGAATCTCCTATTGATAGTGTAATAGTGTATACATATAGTGGGGATAATGGGTAATATAAATTGTTTTGTAAAATAGACTCTTATTATCCATTATCCTATATAGAAATTCTTTTCAAATTATGAGTTACAACCCATGAAATCAATTTAGTCGGTCTTTACCAGTTTGTCTTTTAATAGAATGGAAGAAATGGGACACAAAGAAAAGAGCTGCAAAAATCAGAATGTGTCTCACAGTATGAGAAAAACCATTGTTCTTGCAACTTAATTTCAGTGTTATAGTTATAAAAAAAATGTGTGCAAAGTAAAATATCTTTCTTACTGTGAATTACAGTCAAAACAGCTTGAGTGTCTCTTAGAAGGGCTCCCATGGGGTTCCTGTAACAAAGATAATGTTGGATGAATGATTGGTTGAATGAATTGATAAACACATGGACAATGAATAATAGGATGGTAGTCATGCACTTAGCAGGTGCAACATTGACACTTGCCTTGGGAAGTTTGCTGTCTAGCATTTTTATACTAAAGTAGTGAAGTTGGAGAGCTGGCCAGCTGCAGTGTCCTGTGTGTGGGTCCCTTGGCCTGGAGCGTGATCCCTGATAAGGTAGAAGTTGTAAAGAGGGGAATAGGCACAAGGGTTCCCCAAAGTGAATGGTTTCTGGGGCGAAGAGAAGCGTAGAAAGACACTACTGCCTGATCTGTTATATGAAAATGCACAATTATCTATTAACTCTGAATTTCGTATGAACTTGAACAAATACTTTACTGGCAAAATAACATTATGACCCTACAGGGTTTGAAGATCACTTTGATCTCTCAGACACTTATTTGATGCAAAAGCATGTGCAAAACATTATGCTGAGTGCAACGGAAGGGAAAAATGCATCATCCCTGATATTGAAGAGACACATCACAATATCAATAAATTAGCATGTATTGAGCCCTATTGTTAGTACTTTATGGGAATTAATTCATTTAACCCTCAGTTCCCTGCATTAAGCACTGTAATTCCCATTGACATAACTGAGGCAGTTCAGTTCAAAATTGTACACACGCACACACACACACACACACACACACACACACACACGCACACACGCACACACACACACACGCACACACACACACACGCACACACACACAGTTCAGTAGACCTGTAGTAACAGGCTGGACATTGTCCAGAGAGTAGATCTGGAGGTGATATTGGAGTGGAATGTTGAAGACAGATGAAACTTCAACAATGAATATTAGAGGAAAAAGATTTCAGGCATCGAAACAGCATAAAGGTGTCAGGAGAAGGGCAGGAAATAGAAGCACACTAAAACTGCTCCAACACTAAGAACATAACAAAACAAAGGAAAGGACTGGACGAGAACACCAAACTGTAACCATCCTATGGAGAAGGTCCTCATGCCTTAGTGGATCTGCATATAGTTGTAAACCACAAAGGAATTTATGATAATTACATGATCACCATATTGAGTTGGGCTACTAGAAACATGCTTTGGTACACAATACAAAAGATAGAGTGGATGAGAGAAACATCAGAGGACCAAGAAACCATGCAAGTCAATGCAAGTGTCTGACAAACAGCCCAGGATTTATTTCCTAGACTAGATCTCTAGTAGGTGGGTGACACTAGACAATTCATAGACACTCACTCTGAGCCTTGGCTTTCCTTTTCATAAAACATACCACTTATTTCATAGCATTATTGGGGGAATAAACAAGCTCAGTGTTTTGTACAATGAATACAAGCTAATGAAAAAGGTCCCCCAAAATGGAAATGACAGTTCAGCACAGGAAAACACTCTACAAATAGTGACTACCTCTAAAGGTCCACCACAATTGAACTTGAGTCTTCCCTAAGATGACTTCCCAAAGTTTAGTCAGCCTTTGGACATCTCTGAGAGTGTGTAAAGTCCATGCCATGCCAATGCCCACAGGGAGAGGACAGTGAGAGAATCTTTCCCTCTTTTGAAAACTGTACTTGGGAATGAGGGAGACAACAAAAGCCAAAACAAGCTGTGAGCTACTCTTCTCGTTGCTATTACTAAATATGCAACAGGAGCAACTTTAGGGAGGGCTTATTTTGTCATTTTGTCTCACAATTTGACGGTATGGCCCATTATTCTGGGACAATTATGGCAGCAGAAGCATGACGCAGCTGCTCACAGTGATCTGAGTCAGGAAGTGACGCTGTTGTTCAACCTCTGTTCTTACTTAGTCTGAGCCCCGGGCCTGTGGACTGCTATTGCCCACATTTAACATGGGTTTTCTGATATCCATAAACCCAGTCTAGAAAATCCCTCACAGATGTGCCCAGAGCTGCCCGAGGTGGTTCTACATCCTGTCAAGCTGACAGTTGATATGAGCCATCACATAAAACAATTCTAGTAGCCATAGTTGAATGGAATGAAGTGACCTTTGAGATAATGAAACCTTGATTAGCACCTCCACTTTAGCACCCATTATGACAGTCACCTTAAGTAAATTATTTATGCTCGCTAAAGATCTCGATTTTCTCATCTGCAAAAATGTGATTGATATCATCTGTGTCACAAGACTATTAGCACAGCTGAGATCATGTAGAATATGTCCTTAGAATAATGTGATGGTAACTCATAGCTACTATGTATTATGCACAGCAGAAAAATCAAGCTGTACTTGCACTTGGACAGCAAAACTAGTAGAGACAGAGATCAGAACATATGGATCTGGTACATGGCAATTCTACCACACCCATGAAGGAATTGTTCATTCCTTTCATATAGAGCCAGAAGTCTTCACTCAACATAGGCGACTCATTAAAGAAGCTCCATTGGGTCAGTTAAGGTTGACAGGAATTAAGAATGCAGCTACCCTGAAGAGTGGAGGGAGGCCAACATGAAAGATGGAAAGCAATAGCCTCTGAATGCATTATTCTCTGCCATGTCTTAGAACATGGGCTCCATCAATAAGACATGGTAAAAGCAAGACTACATGGGAAGCATGTTCACAATATGTCATAACTCAAAGGGAACAGAATGCCAGGGACACACACACATTCCTTGGCCGGGAACCATCTTCATGCATGCTTCTGGCCTACCTTTCTAGATAACAGAATGCAGAGAAAACCAGCTGTTTCTGTAAGTGGCCCTGACTGAGTGTGGCGCAGACATCCTAAAACATCCAGCCCGGTGTTCAGGCCACTATTTAAACTCACTGCCCTTCACTTCTTTTCCCAGATTTTTTTTTTTAACTGTCCCAAAGACCTAGGTTTGTTTGTTTTTGTTTTGTTTTACAAATTTCCATATTTTGCTAAGCCCACAAAAGATGACAAAACAGACATTAAGACACCCTGGTTGAATTTCTCCGTGCATCTTCTGTACTTGGCCTCTGGAGGTGGTGCAGGGAGGCTTACACTGGAGCTGTTTTGCAATCACAGTGACTTTTCGGCCCCATTTTTTTTTCAGCCACAACCTGTCACCTCTCCTTTGCTAAACAACTGCAAATGCATAAGAAGTCATACACTCCATGCGCAGGCAGAAAAATCTCTCTTGCAAATCTGCGTGGCCTATGTGAGAAGAAACTACATTCTTGGCTACATTCTCACCAAAAGAAAACCAAAGGCTGTTCATTATGACAATGCCAATTTCTTTTTCTGATTTCCTTTAAACTAAAGGGAAACTTCAGTGTTAGAATATTTGGTATTTGGGGATTAGATGTTGCCCTTACTCTTTTGGTACCTTAACACTTTCAAGAAATTAATACTCAGAGGGGCTTATTTCTCTCCACCCCAGATGTAGGAAGCTGAACCACACCTTTCCATTTAGGAGCAACAGTATATATCTGAAAGGTATCCACAAAGTGGTTTCTGTATCAGTTCTTAATCTGCTTGGGCACCTCTCCAGTGGCATTAATGAAATATGACACCTGATACACATTTTAGGTTGATTTGGCCAACCATAACTCAACCGTTTGTAGAAGAGATGGTGAGAGGAGAAGCTAAAAGTAGCTCCTACCTCTAGGTGGGAAATAGCACAAAGCAAGATATAAGGAGTTACCAAGGACTGAGGGACTTCTCTTCCTTTGAAATTTCCCAAAGGCAAAACAGTCACGCTTCTTTAAAAGCAACAATCATCTAAATGTGTGTGTAACTAGTTTTGGGGGTCAGCTCCTCTCTGGAGCAACTGGGAACCCATTATTCTGAAAAGTCAAGGTGGTGCCTGCTGATCGGAGGAACATATAGGCAGGAGCATGTACCCAGAAGGCAATGCACACACTAAAATATCTTGGTGGAAGCTTTTGGAATGTTTTGACAAAAACCCCAGTCCCAGTGAGGAGGCAATGGAAGAGAATAGCAATTTTAAAGGAGTACTGCAGGTCTCCAGACTGGCCTCCTGACATCTGGCTGCCTAACATCCCATTGACAAGATACCAAGGAAGACGGCTAAGGCCACTGCAAGCCTGGAAGACTTTCCGTCTCTGGGCTCTGTCCTTTAGGTTTCAGCTTTCACCTGTGCAGGCATTTCCACCAGCCTTTCCCTGCTCTGTAAGCTCCTCCTTACCACACCATTGGGATTTCCCTGCATATAAAACAAACAAATACCATCACATAGCGGATTATGAATTGGACAGCCTGAGCTGTAAAAGCACAGGGAATGGTTTCCACATGTTCTCAGAAGAAAACTTAGGACAGCAAAGGTGAAGGGGGACCAAGCAGCTGAGGAAGACACTGAGGGCTTGGGACCAGCAGGAGTTCCTTGCTGGAGGACACACTGCATGCCTGAGAGTTGAAAGCCAAATCTATTTCTCTTTCAGTCTGGAAACTGCTAACAGTGAGGGCAAGGCGGCTCAGGGAAGGCAGAGGCTGAAATGAGACAGAGATAGGAGTAGGTGACGGGCCAGATCAGGCCCTATGGTCCTGGCCTGCTTGTCAGGCAGTCTGTAGGAAAGGGCAGGAAGGACAGAGACAAGGGATACTCTGTTCTGATTGTAGAGTGTGAAGGGTCACGAAGCAAGGAACTGTCCCTACTGAGTGGCCCATATGGGTCTCACATAAAATGCTGATGCTGCCATTTCCCCCAGGAGGATGAACAAGCCAGCCAGCCAACTGCTAGCAAGGATGTTTGCAACAGGGTCATTGCCACCACCGGCAGGTGTGAGCAATTAGATGTTGCAGCCTTCAGAAGATGCGATTTAGCTAATCCCATGGAATCCTCCTCCCCATCCGCAGTATATCTCAGACCAGGAGAAAAGTGTTAACTTGCATAGAGTTTACGCCTCGCTGGAGGTTAGGAGAAGGGAGTGGTTAGAGCAAGCAAGACGCTAGAAACCTTTTGGACTGAAAGATTGTTTTCTGTTAACAATTTAGAAAAGCCAAGGTAGGCAGCAGAAGGATGTGCTGGTAACAGCTCGTTTTCGAAAGTGCCTAGCACGTTAGGTGAGGAACAACTTGTAAAACTCGTGATTCAAAAACGTGTTCACCTGTCAACTAGGGAAGAGAAAAACAAAACATGCAACGAGGTCTGGGGAGACAGGAATTCAAGCTCTGCGGCTTCCATCTCCCCTTCACCACCCTCCCCGGCCTCGCCCCAGAAGTCCCCCAGGTGAGATGCACTTGCCAAGTAGTGGGGACCCTAGCGGCGGGTCACGGTGCCAGTCAGGTCCGCCCCTGCAGGACACACCCTCTACCTACCTCCAGCATGGGAGAGGCGCCCTTGCTCGGCAGCGTGCAGCCCAGGAGCGCCGCAAGAAACTTTGCCATATACGAGCAGGGAGGCAGGGTCCCTTTCGCTTTCGCAGCCTCCGTCCACGTCCTGCGCCACAGCTGGGGTGGACAGGGCGGACTGAAGCTCGTAGACCCAGGCGGGGGCCCGGATCCGCCCGCCAAGGCCGTCCCGTCGGGGCGTCTCTCCGGGCCTGCTGAGAGCTCGCCGCTCCGGAGGTGACCGGGGTGAGAGGAACAGACAGCCGCGGGCTCCCCTGCCTCCGCGCCGCGGGAGCCCCGGCTGCGCTGGCCCCACCAGCTGAATGTCACTTGCGCTGTAGTATAGGGAAGGGCCCCGCTGAGGGGGTGTCGGGAGGGCCAACGGCTCACGACCCGTGGCGGCGCCCGGGCAAGGGCGGCGGCAGGCACAGCGCGGCGACGCAGCGACAAGCTGGCCCGCCCATGGGCAGAGATGCAGGCGACGCCGCGGGTGGGAGCAGATGCTGGGAGCTCTGCTGATAGCTTGCAGCCAAGGCGGGAGGGGCTGCTCACTGGAGTCGCCCGGCTGACCCACTTCCCTAGGTTCTGTTCGATTTGCGACAAAGCAGGTAGGATGGGAAAGGGCCCAGGTATGGTGACACTTGACTAGTTACCTCCACAGAAAGCGAGCTGCCCACAAGGGCTCCCCACTGGCCAGAGCCAGCCCCATCCTTCCAGTGGGGACAGAGAAAGCTACAAACCCGGGATGAAGAACCCCACTCCTGTCACATGTGAGCCCCTGACTCTGGGTGGGACCTGCACAAGTAAATCCTAAAGGGGAGAGAGTAACTTTGTAATTGATCACAGCTCTCTCCTTGGCCTGCCTTCCAGTTGGGAGGGCCCGGGATGGGCAAGACTGGAACCTGGACACAGCTACACATAGGTGTGGCTTGTTGTTCTTCCAAGAACCATGCCTAGAAGGTTTCTCTTTGGACACAGGGCCAGCATTACACTCGAGTTTTACTGCTCACAGCGGTAACCCCCACTTTGTGTACTATGGATGATCTGTGGACCCTGTTTAAAACGATAAGTCCTGAGCTGCAGTAAAGGCTGGAGCGACCTCTGGATCTGCCTCTTTATTAGGTACACCCTGACTCCCCTGCCCCTGCAGGTGGGGTCAGGCTGTGGTTTGAAAAGCACTACCCAACTGTGTCAAAGCCAGAGGTTCAGAAACAGGACAGGGACCCTAGAGGAAGTGTTGTTAAATCCCCTGGTTTTGAATGCAACATGAGAGGTGGAAAGTCTTCACTGCTCAAGTCCTATTCAGGACACTGGTAGCACACAGTAAGCAGGTAAGCAGCAGGCCGTAAATGCTTGCAGGAGGGGGTGAATAGAAAATGGATATTTGCATGGGTGGTGGTGGATATGTGAGGCTCGATTTCCTGACTCCCAGCCCATAACTCTCATTGGTGCAGCAAACACAATTTCAGGGAGAAGAGCGGAATCATTCTGGTACCATGCCACTGCTTCTTAAACATTCTCTATTGCCTTTCACAATAAAAAGCTGACCAAGAGCGCAGTTTACCTTAAACCTGTGGTTTTATGGTTTCCCTGCAAATGAGTATTTAAAAATCTACGACCTATGTAGGCTACCTATGCTGCGTCTCATCACCTCGGTCTTGTAAGAGCAACTGCCCTAAGTCCTTCCAACATCCAGAGCTGTCTGGCTTCGTCTGGCTTGTTTGCCAGCAGTCAGAGAAAGCAATTGCATTTGAAGGGCTTTTTACAGTTACCTTAATCCTAATGCCTTCCTGTCTTAAAGTCAGCTAATCACACACCTTCACTAACCAAATGCTGTGTTAGCTCAACCACAGAAGTGTACTAGAGGTGAAGACCACAGGAAGTGTGGAGAGTCCTCTTACCACCAGCCTATTCTGAGGAATAAATAGATGCGTAGTAGACAACATTTCTTTATTTTGTCATACCTTAATGAAGAACTTAACAAAGGTTAGCTATTAGTTCTTTTTTTCTCTACATATGGTTACTTCAACATGGCTAGACTCTGTTCTAAAAGAAACAAGAGAATCAAAGACTGTCCAAAACCACATAGCAGTTAATGTCAAAGTCAGCATCACAGCTGGCATCATGGGACTTTGGCCATTACTCCTTTTTAAACCACTGAAACCTGGGTACCAGGACAAAGGACAAATAACAGTCATGTGGGGACATGAGACATGAGACAGAGGGTGACAACAAGAGGAGCAGACAACATATCATGGTAGCTTACCATACATTACAGTTGGGACAGAGTGCCAAATCCTAAATGAAATAAGAAGCCAACCAACCTTGGTGACTTCTGCTGAACAGGAGATCCTGGCCTTCTTGTGATCCCTCCTGTACGTTTCCTTTGATCTAGACTCATTCCTCTCAGGAGCTCCCCTCCTCATATCCTCTCCTCTTTTTTTTTTTTTTTTTTTTTTTTTTTTTTTTTTTTTTTT
>CAJQZJ010001301.1:2141148-2183299 GCA_907164525.1 Lophiomys imhausi
AGAGGAGCAGAGAGAGTACAGGAAATCATCAAACTCAGGGCTAAAATTAATAACTTAGAAACAAACAGAACAATCCAACGAGTCAGTGACAGAAGCAAACATTCCTAAGAGGAGCAGAGAGAGTACAGGAAATCATCAAACTCAGGGCTAAAATCAATAACTTAGAAACAAACAGAACAATCCAACGAGTCAGTGAAACCAAAAGCTGTTTGTTTGAGAAGATCAACAAAATAGACAAAACCTTAGCCAACTAACTAAAAGGCAAATATTTTAATTTTAAAATATTAAAATCAACAAAATAAGAAGTAAAAAGGAGGAAATAACAACAGACATCTAGGAAATTCAGAGAATCATTAGGTCTTACTTCAAAAACCTGTACTCTACAACATTGGAAAACCTAAGAGAAATGGCCAATTTCCTTGACAGATTTCATGTACCAAGGTTAAATGAAGATCAGGTAACAAATTAAACAGTCCTATAACCCCTAAGGAAATAGAAGCAGTCATTAAAAGCCTCCCAACCAAAAAAAAAAAAAAAAAAAAAAAGCCTAGGGCCAGATGGTTTCAGCACAGAATTCTACCAGACCTTCAAAGAAGAGCTAATACCAATAATCCTCAATCTCTTCCACAAAATAGAAACAGAAGGAATATTGCCAAACTCATTCTATGAAGCCACAGTTACCCTGATAGATACCTAAACCACACAAAGGCCCAACAACAAAAGAGAATTTCAGGCCAATTTCCATTATGAACATAGATGCAAAAACATTCAATAAAATACTTGCAAACCAAATTCAAGAACACATCAAAAGTATCATACACCATGATCAAGTAGGCTTCATCCCAGGGTGCAGGGGTGGTTTAACATATGAAAATCCATCAACATAATCTACCATATAAACAAGCTGAAAGAAAAAAAGCACATGATCATCTCATTGGATGCTGAAAGAAGCATTTGACAAAATCCAACACCCCTCTATGTTAAAAGTCTTCAAAATCCAACACCCCTCTATGTTAAAAGTCTTCAAAATCCAACACCCCTCTATGTTAAAAGTCTTGGAAAGATCAAGCATACAAGGTCCATACCTAAACATAATAAAGGCAATATACAGCATGCCAGGAGCCAACATCAAATTAAATGGAGAGAAACTTGAAGCATTTCCTCTAAAATCAGGACAATGCAAGATGCCCACTCTCTCCATATCTCTTCAATATAGTACTTGAAGTTCTACCTAGAGCAATAAGACAACTAAAGGAGATCAAGGGAATACAAGTTGGAAAGGAATAAGTCAAAGTATCTCTATTCACAGATGATATGATAGTATGCACAAGTGACCCTAAAAATTCTACCAGTGAACTCCTATAGCTGATAAACACCTTCAGCAGGGTGACTGGATAAATTAATGCTAAAAAAAATAGTAGCCCTTCTTTACACAAAAGACAAATGAGCTGAGAAAGAAATTAGGGAAACACCACACTTCACAATAGCTGTAAATAATATAACATACCTGGATGTAACTATAATCAAGCAAGTGAAAGACCTATATGACAAGAACTTCAAGTCCCTGAAGAAATAAATTGAAGAGAATATCAGAAGTTGGAAAGAACTCCCATGCTCATGGATAGGTAGGACAACATAATAAAAATGGCCATCCTATTGAAAGTAATATACAGATTAAATGCAATTCCTATCAAAATACCAACACAATTCTTTACAGACTTTGAAAGAACAATTCTTCATATGGAAAAAACACAGAATAGCTAAATCAACCCTGTACAATAACAGAACATCTGAAGGTATCACCATCCCAGATTTCAAGCTGTACTACAGAGAAATAGTAATAAAAACAGCATGGTACTGGTATACAAACAGAGAAGTTGATCAATGGAATCAAATTAAAGACCCAGAAATAAATCCACACACCTACAGACACTTTAGTTTTGACAAGGAAGCTAAAACCATACAATAGAAAAGAGAAAGCATCTTCAACAAATGGTGCTAGTCTAACTGGATATCAATATGTAGAAGAATGCAAATACATCCATATTCATCACCTTGCACAAAAGTCAAATCCAAGAAGATCAAAGACTGAAACATAAAACTGGACATACTAAATCTAATAGAAGACAAGGTGGGGGAAAGTCTTGAACTCATCGACACAAGTGACAACTTCCAGAACAGAACACCAATAGCTCAGGCTCTAAGACCAACAATTAACAAATGGGACCTTATGAAACTGAAAAACTTCTGTAAGGCAAAGGACACTGTCAATAGAACAAAATGGCAGCCTACAGATTGGGAAAAGATCTTCACTAACTCCACATCTGATAGAGGGCTAATATCCAAAATTTACAAAGAACTTAAGAAATTAAACACCAAGAAACCAAATAATCCAATCAAAAAATGGGATGCAGAGCTAAACAGAGAATTCACAAAAGAAGAATCTCTAATGGCCAAGAGGTAGTTAAAGAAATGTTTCATTTACTTAGTCATCAGGGAAATGCAAATCAAAACGACTCTGAGATTCCATCTCACACCTGTCAGAATAGCTAAGGTCAAAAACTCAAGTGAGAGTACATGCTGACAAGCATGTGAAGAAAGGGGAAAACTCCTCCATTGCTGGTAGGTTGTGCAAACTTGTACAACCACTTTGGAAATTAATCTGGTGATATCTCAGAAAACTAGGAATAGTTCTACCTCAAGACCATCCATACCAACCTGGGCATATATCCAAAAGATTCTTCACCAAACCACAAGGACATCAGCTCAACTATGTTCATAGCAGCTTTATTCATAATAGCCAGAAATCAGAAACAACCCAGATGCTTTTCAACCAAAGAATGGATTTTAAAAACTGCGGTACATTTACACAATAAAATAATACTCAGCTATAAGAAACAAGAAAATCATGCAATTTTCAACCAAATGGATAGAACTAGAAAAGCTCATTCTAGTGAGCTAACCCAGACCCAGAAAGATACACATGACAAGTACTCACTTATAACTGGATTTTAGACATAAAGTACAGGATAACTATCCTACAACACACAGACCCAAAAGAACAGGAACCTAGCATAACTATCCTACAAGAAATTCTACCCAGCAACAGATCAAAACAGATGCTGAGACACACAGCCAAACATTAGGTGGAACTCTGGGAGTTCTATATAAGAGAGGGAGGAGCGTGGGGAGATAGAGAGACCAGAGAGGATAAGAATAACAAATGAAGGTCAATGGAACCAACCAACCTAGGTCACTAGAGGCTTACAGAGACTGAAACACCAACCAGAAAAGAAGAAAAAAATTTAGGTTAGACGTAGACACCCCCCCTCCCCATACACATATAGATGTTAGGCAACTGGGTTTTCATACAGATCCCTTAGCAAGTATGAGGGGAGCAATCTCAGTCCTGGACTCTGTTGCCTGTTAGTGGGACACTGTACCATAGCTGGTCTGCCATGTTGGGCCCCAGAGCAAGAGGAAGCTCTTAGCCCACATGTGACTGACAAACTGAGGGAAGAGGATTTGTGGAAGCCCCCCTCACCCAAGGAGAAAGGTAGGAGAGAGAGGAGGAAAAGGGGGGGGGGGGGGGGACCAGGAGGGGGAAAGAGGGGGCTGTCATTGAGATGTAATTTGAATAAATAAATAAATATATGGTTTTTTTTTAAGTGAATGAAGTTGAGCTCAGATAGGACCCAATTAGCTAGTGTTCTGAAATATCCAAAACACCGGCTTATAAGACAAAGAGCCAAACAAAGGGTGGGATTTTAAAATTAATTTTAAATCAATAAAGTCATTTTATTACAGTAAATTCACAAATAAAAAAATAAACCATCACTCAGCTGGTTTAAGGTAGGCACTCAGATACCAGCCACCTCTCACACTCAATCACCTCACTG
Source organism: Lophiomys imhausi (assembly GCA_907164525.1). Lineage (NCBI taxonomy): Eukaryota > Metazoa > Chordata > Mammalia > Rodentia > Muridae > Lophiomys > Lophiomys imhausi. The sequence goes on from CAJQZJ010001301.1 coordinate 2,145,048, forward strand.
CATTTCTCTACACAGTTAGAGCTGCCATTCTGAAGCCAAGGGCTTTACTTATGGTTTTACATTTTAACTGTCAATTTAATTCACTTATCTCTCTCTCTCCCTCTCTCTCTCCCTCTCTCTCTCTTACACACACACACACACACACACACACACACACACACACACACACACATACACACACACAGAAACATGCAACTTCAATGGAACTGAAAGTAAGAAAATAAATATATTTAGTTTGATGTCCTCTTTCACAGCATGTGAGTGTCCTTTATCTACATCCTGTTCTTGCTCCCAAATGATGAGAATGAGTTGTTTGATGCTTTCAAAGAAAAATCATATCTGTGGAATATAGCTCCTCCTACAATGTCAGCTAACACTTACTGTTAGGACTGTTCTTTTAACACACAAAATTTTCATGCCTGAAATTTGTAGATGTGGAAAAGACATAAAGACATAGACCAACCTCAGGTCGCAGACCAGAGGGAAGCCTTGTGGACATTTTGGAGTGACTTCTTTCTTCTTCTTCTTCTTCTTCTTCTTCTTCTTCTTCTTCTTCTTCTTCTTCTTCTTCTTCTTCTTCTGCCTTAATTTATTTTATTTGCTTATTTTGCATTCCTATCACCATCCCCCTCCCTCCCCTTCTCTCAGTTCCACCCTCCTACCCACTTTCCCCAAACCCCTACACACAAGTACCAACCCACTCTGGCACATCAAATCACATCAGGACTAAGTGCTTCCTCTTCCATCGAGGAAAGATAAGGCAGCTCTGCTAGGATAATGAGCTCCAGAGGGAGGCAACAGCGTCTAAGTCTGAGGTAGACCCTGCTCTACTTGTTAGGGGATTCACTTGAGGGCCAAACGGAACATCAGCTTCATATGTGTAGTGGGCCTAGGTCCATGCAAGTTCTTTGGTTGGTAGTTCAGTCTCTATGAGACCTGCTCTTTCTGAGTTAATTGGCTATGTGGGTCTTCTTGTGGTGTCCTTGATCCCTCCAGTTTCCTCAAACCTTCCCCTAATTCTTCCTCAAGACTCCCTGATTTTTGCCTAATGCTTGACTGTGGCTCTCTTCATATGTTTCCTCTAGCTGGTGATAAGGCTTCGTGGACGGCAGTAATGTTGGGTTCTTGTCCAGATCCTTCTTTTCATCCACTTCCAACATCTATTTTATCTCCCCTACTTAGAGGAATTCAAGCACCCTCCCTTGAGTCCTCCTTATTACTTTGTTTCTTTGTGTCTGTGATTTGTAGCATGCTTATCCTGTATGTATTGGCTAATATCTGCTTATGAGTGAGTGAATACCATGTGTGTCTTTTTGGGTCTGCATTAGCTCACTCAGGATAATCTTTTCTGGTTCCATCCATTTGCCTGCAAATTTCATGATATCCTTGTTTCTGATGGATGAGTAGTATTCCATTGTGTAAATGTACCTAATTTCTTTATCCATTCCTTGGTACCATGATTTATTCTTTATCCAAACATCTGGGTTGTTTCTCATTTCTGGCTATCACAAATAAAGATGCATGAACATAGTTGAGGAAATGTCTTTGTGATTTGGTGACACATATTTGGGGTATATGCCCAGAAGTGGTGTAGCTGGATCTTGAGGTAGAATTATTCTCAATTTTCTTAGAAAGTGCCAGACTGGTTTCCAATGTGGTTGTACAAGTTTGCACTCCAACCAGCAATGGAGGAGTGTTCCCTTTCTCCACATCCTTGCCAGCATGGGCAGTCACTTGAGTTTTTTATTTTAGCCATTCTGATGGGTGTACGATGAAATCTCAAAGTTGTTTTGATTTGCATTTCCCTTATGACTAAGGATGTTTCATATCCTTAAATGCTTCTCAGCCATTAGAGATTCCTCTGTAGTGAGTTCTTGGTTTATCTGTGTCCCATTTTTAACTGGATTATTTGGTTTGTTGGTGTTTAATTTCTTGAGTTCTTTATATATTTTGAATATTAACCTTCTGTTGAATGTGGGGTTAGTGAAGATCTTTTCCCAATATGTAAGCTGCCATTTTGTTCTATTGACAGTGTCCTTTGCCTTACAAAAACTTTTCAGTTTCATGAGGTTCCATTTATTAATTGTGATCTTAGTGCTTAAACTATTGGTGTTCTGTTCAGGAAGTTGTCTTCTGTGCCAATGAGTTTGAGGCTTTCCCCCACTTTCTCTTCTGTTAGATTTAGTATAGCCAGTTTTATGTTTCAGTCTTTGATCCTCTTGGACTTGACTTTTGTGCAGGGTGATGAATATGAATCTATTTGCATTCTTCTACATGTTGAAATCCAGTCAGACAAGCACCATTTGTTGAAGATACTATTTTTTTTCCATTGTATGGTTTTGTCATCTTTGTCAAAAATGTAGGTGTTTGAGTTGATTTCTGGGTCTTCAATTTGATTCCATTGATCAACTTGTCTGTTTTTATGCCAATACCATGGTGTTTTTATTACTATTGCTTTGTAGTTTAGCTTGAAGTCAGGGATGGTGATACCTCCAGAGGTTCTTTTATTGTACAGGACTGTTTTCACTATCCTGGATATTTTATTTTTCCATATAAAGTTGAGAATTGTTCTCTCAAGGTCCGTAAAGAATTGTATCGGGATTTTGATGGGAATTGCATTGAATCTGCTGTTTTTGGGAATTGATTGCTTTTGGTATGATGACCATTTTTACTGTGTTAATTCTACCAATCCATGAGCATGGGAGATCATTCCATCTTCTGATATCTTCTTCAATTTCTGTCTTCAAGGACTTGAAGTTCTTGTCATGCAGGTCTTTCACTTGCTTGGTTAGTTTTACACTAAGATATTTTATAGTTTTTGTGGCTATTGTGAGTTGTTTCCCTAATTTCTTTCTTGTCCCATGTATCATTTGTATAAAGGAGAGCAACTGGTTTTTGGTTTTTTGGGTTTTTGTTTCTTTGTTTGTTTTTTGTTTGTTTTTAGTTAATTCTGTATCTAGCCACTTTGCTGAAGGTGTTTGTCAGCTGTAGGAATTCTCTAGTAGAGTTTTGGGGATCACTTATGTATACTATCCTATTATCTGCAAACAGGGATAATTTGACTTCTTCCTTTCCAATTTGTATCCCCTTGATCTCCTTTAATTGTCTTAATGCTCTAGCTAGAACTTCAAGTACTATATTGAAGAGATATAGAGAGAGTGGACAACCTTGCCTTGTCCCTGATTTTAGTGGAATTGTTTTAGGTTTCTCTTCAGATAATTTGATGTTGGCAACTGGCTTGCTGTATATTGCCTTTGTTATGTTTAAGTACGTACCTTGTACACCTGATCTCTCCAAGACTAGCTTCCTTCTTATTATACACCTTCTTGGCAGTTTTGGTTTAGTTGATTTGATGTTAAAAAAAAAATACAGGTTTTGGGCTGGAGAGATGGCTCAGAAGTTAAGAGCACTGGCTGTTCTTACAGAGGTCTTGAGTACAATTCCCAGCAACCACATGGTGGCTCATAACTATCTAGGATGAGATCTGGTGCCCTCTTCTGGCCTGCAGGCATACATGCAGACAGAATGGTGTATACATAATAAATAATTCTTAAAAAAAAATACAGGTTTCATTCTCAAAATGACTCAGGGAAAATAAAACATACAAGCAATTTAGTTTTAATCCTAGAATATTGAAAAAATAAGCATTTGTCAGAATTTCTTGTGAAGGGTTGAACTTCAGAATACTTGTCAGTTTAAATTCATTCCCATAAGGGAATTGAGACAAATGAAAATATGTTTGTTCAAGTATCACTGCCATAAGCTTCCTGTAGGATTCCTGAGCCAATGTAACTTCATACACTTCCCCAATGGCAAGAAACCCCAGTGAGGACTGCAGAATTCCACAAAGTCAGGAGTAAGCAAAAAAGAAATTAAAAACTGTGAGAAAAAGGGACATTAAACAGACTTCATTCATTTGTTTTAATTAGCATAGCTGAATTTTAATTATTGCATTTCTTCACCAGACACTAGTAAATGTGCTGAAACCATCTTGTAAAATTAACAGAGCTTTAACACGACAGGACCTTGTTTAATTTTATTCTGTTCTTCATTTGGTGAAAAAAAAAAGTAATTTAAGCAAGAAGGTGGGGACATTTGCAGCAGACAACTAGAGTAAAATGAATAAAGTAATTCATTTGACCATGATCCCCATGAAGGCAGGGATGCCTCTGTCCTATTCCTTAGACATTGCTTCTGGTGGAGTTAATGATGGTACCAGGATGAGTGTAATCGTGAGCAAACAGTATTTCCTCTTATCTCCTCAGAAAGACTATGAGGTTCACAAAGGCAGAGATCATAGCTTTTAATGTATTTTTTTTTATGCACTCTGTCAGCAGACGGTTGAGTCAGTCAGTGGACCTTCCTTAGCCTTCCAGGGAGGAGCACACCTCACCACCTCCCACTGCAAAAGTCGCAACAGTCTTGACAAGAGGTCAAATGGCTGCCATCTCCAATGAAGCGGATGCTGCTGCCTCCACCCTCACTCTCATAGGATAAATGATAAAAATAAATACATTTAAAAATAGCAATTGTCCCTGCACTACCAGAGATTCACATTCATGAGACTAACACAAGGGATATAAACAGAATTAGGTCGGGGCCTCTACTCCTCGAACCTCAGTGGATGGTTTCTATGTGCACATTCTTGTGTGCAGAGCTCTTTCTGTCTCCAGACATTCTATGGAAGTCTGGAAAATGAGGCAACACTGTGCCCTATGACCCCTGTTGCTTCCTTTCAGCTCTCATTGGCCAGGCTCTGGATGATGCTACCCGCCTGCCTCTTTGATTTTGTCTCCACTAGATGCCTGATAGATCTACTTGATTGCTCGGTTGACTTGGGGCAGAGTGCTTCTGACAAGAATAAGAGTATCACACCTCAAACTCACTAGCATTTCTTCAAATCACTTTTTCTCGCCATGGCTGAGTCAGGATCCTGAATGGGTGAGCGTTCCCTCTGTCGTTTGGTTCCTTCAACACCTCTCACTCACAAGCACAGCAATGCATTGGGCTCTGCACAGAAACAGATTTGCTTTCCTGGAAAGTGAAGGCCTTTAAAGGATTAGGAAAGCCACACATACACATGCAGTTTAATAATATTACATTTAGATAGAGAACCACTACACAGGATACACAGCTCCTTCACAGTCTTGCTCCCAAGGAACAGCCATGTGAATCATTGTAGTTCATCTCTTTATTACTTTTGTTTTACCTTCCCCCCAGTACTGGGAAGGAGAGAAAGAAGTTAGAGGGGAAAGGAACATAGGTCTCTTTTAACTACTTCCAGCTGATTAGGGTCCCAACAGTTGGGGGAGCAGCAGCAGCAGAGAGAACAGCAACCTCTTCCTTCTTCAGACCAAACTCCCCCCATACCTTTTGGGGCTCTGGCATTTATACATCGCCAGAGTCCTCAGAATTAAACTTTCTGCAACTGGTTAAGTCATGCCCCTGCCAGTGCACCAGGCAAATTATTGTTAACACCTGTGGACTAACTGAAGCAGCTCCGTATCCAACACCTGAGATTGAAACAAAAACATCCTCATATCATAACTGTTTTTTTTAAAGAAACGAAACTCTTACCACAAATCATCTCACTGTGCTCTCACAAAACTGTCCAGTTCAACACCTTAGTTGTGGGAGGACTGTATCTCACTGTCATCCATCACATTGGATTGAGAGTCACAAGAGGAAGAGACCACAGTGTTATAAGCACACGAATCAGTCAATAAATAGCCTTCGGTACTAATTGTAGAGTAAGTCAATTGCCACTACTGACCAAAGTCTGTGGCTCTATTTGTCTTGTCCACACCTGCTTGTCCCTCTGCCCAGATGCTTGGATGTCATGTGTTCATTTAGAATGTTTCTGGATTACACACAAAGAATACAGAGAGGCATAAAGTGATTTGGAATAATGGTCCAAATTGAGTTTTGCTTCCTTTCCATCCATGCTCTCTTCCCTCTGGGCTCTCCTCATAGCACTGAAGATTTGATTCTTCAACTTGCATTTAGGCATCGGGTTTTGTAAGTCAAGTGCCCTTCAGATTTTTAAATTTACAAAATGGCTGCATCTGAAGTCAGATTTGCTTTTACTATACAAACAGATTTCAGGTCCTCTCCATGTCTAAGTGCTTGCATTTCAAAAGCAAAGTTAAAATTTCCATATGTGAGTGATTAGCCTTAATTCCTGGGAGAGCTAGATACAACAGTGGTTATGCATATACCTGTGTGTGTATAAAGGCACATATTTGTATACAAACCTCTAATCAGACACAAAACCTCATTAAGTTAATGATTAACACTAAAAACAGAAGAAGACACAAGATTATTGATAATGAGTATAAGAATTATTGCTTGCTAAGTCTGAAATAGTCTTCATTCTTTTGTGCATATACCTAGATACCTCAGGATACGTGTGGATTACATTGTGTTTATCTTTATGCAGTATGTGTAACATTCAAAGAAATGAATACCCCTCCATCTAAAATCAATACATGCTGGAAGGTGTGGAGTGGAATCAGCTCAGCATCCCTCACTCCTCCAGGGAATCACTACAGGGCATAAAATAAGAGCACAACACTAGGCTATTTTAGATTTCTCTTTCAGGAACTAAATTTGAATTTTCCTTTACCATATGTTCAGGTAGCTTTCAATGGTACCTCATGCAGATGTGTCATTGAATTCCCCCAATCTTAATGAATAAACTAATTACAGCCTAAAATGAGCTCTTGCAGACTAGCTATCTCCTGTCATAGATCAAGGATCGGACTCTATTCCCACAACTATCTACCAATTTGCATTAGCTATAAAAGTACATCATACAGCCTTCTCCCTTCCAGCTGAACAACAGGGCTGCACCCCCAGAACACTATGCCACCACAGTATTAATCCCTCCCAGGTCAAATGCCAGTAATAAATATGCTGCTACCACTGATTTTCAGGTACAAGTGCAACTAGGCAACCCTTAATTCACTTGATTCTGGTGACAGGCTAATGTAACCATAAGTTTCACTGTATTGAATTTGACAAGTAAGCACTATTATTCTTTTGAGTATTGAAGTTCTGTTTGTTTACAAAAGATTTCCAACAAGGTCAAAATAAAGCTTTGCCCATTTGAAGCCTTTTTAAAACAGTATGAGAGCAACTTTATCAAGAACAAATATAGCTAAATCAACTGCAAAGAAAACAAGTACAGACAGATGTCAGATGTAAACAGGCTCTGCTCTCAGAATCCAAATTTGTACCTGTTAATTGTAACACTGGGATGGATTCCAACAACACAGTTCTCAGATGGAAATAACCTGGTAGTGTGGGCAGTGAGTGGCTTCTTTACCAAGTAAGCATCAAGTCTCACAATTTTAGGACACAAAATACAGTTGTGGGCTTTTGTATTTCCACCTTTGTTGGTGTGCCTGCAATTTTTTCACTGGAGTTGTACAATTTCAAAGAGTTAAAGATGTAACAACCTGTAGATAAAGGCGAGCTGTGGCTACACTGCGATTACAGCTGTAGTCATAAACATCAGCCCTAGGATTCAGACTTCTTTATCCACAGAGTAGGGTGTAATTAAACTCCATGGAGACCAGAAATATGAGGCTAAACACTTTTGATACCGCATGATAGATACCAGATTTAACTGGGTCCTCTCTAGATCAGACCTGTTATTGCTGCATCTGTTCACAATACAATTAATTCTTCTATCCAGAACGTTCTGTTATTATCATTATCATCAAGAAAGTATGCTGTTTGTCCTTCAGATGTTCTTGCCAGTACAGCATCTTATTCACCCTTTGAAAATATTCATTTCCTCACATGATACTTGTCTTAGTTAGGGTTACTATTGATGGGATGAAACACCATAGCCAAAAGCACCATGAGGAGGAAAGGCTTTATTTGGATTACACTTCCAGATCACTATTCATCATTGAAGGAAGTCAGGATGGTAACTCAAAGAGGTTATAAACTAGATTATAAAGTAGTTCAGGGGGGGTCATAAGCTCCTTGCAGCAAATAAGATTAAGCTTAAGTCATCTCAGTTTAAAAAACTGACCCTCTAACAGGGTTAGCCAGAATATACATATGGTGAAAGAATTGTAGAAAAATATAGTTACTGGCATAATAACTCCTATTTATGTTCGATGCTCTAGTTTGCAAATGTTTCACATATAGTTGCTTCCTACTCAATGTGTACGTTAGATAATCTCTATACTTTAGTGTTGGGCTGGATAGTTTTATGTCAACGTGACATAAGCTATGGTTACCTGGAAGAAGGGACCCTCAACTGAGAAAATGCATTCATAAGAGTGAGCTGCAGACAAGTCTATAGAGCATTTTCTTTTCTTTTTTAAAATATTTATTTATTACTTGTGGTTACATCGCCATCACAGTGCTCTCTTTCCCCCTTTCCCAGTCCCGCCCTCCCACCATTTGCCCCCTATCCCTTCCATCCCACTCCTCTGGAGTGGAGCGTTCCTACATATCAGTCCCCCACCCCAGTTCAGCAGTCATATGAGGGACAAGAGCCTCCTCATACACTGGGGGCCTACAAGGCAGCACCACTAGGACAAAGTGTCTCATTGACAGGAAAAAAAAAGTCTATGTTCCTGTTCCCTTTGGTGCTTTGGTTGTAGTATAGATATCCTGTACTATATGGCTAAACTCCAACTATAAGTGAATTGATGCCATGTGCATCCTTCTGGGTCTGGGTTAGCTCACTCAGGAGGAGCTTCTCTAGTTCCATCCATTTGGCTGCAAATTGCATGATTTCATTGTTTCTGATAGCTGAGTAGTATTCCATTGTGTACATGTACCACAGTTTTTTAATCCATTCTTCGGTTAAGGGACATCTGGGTTGTTTCTAGTTTCTAGCTATTACAAATAAGGCTGCTATGAACATAGATGAGGAAACTTCCTTGTGGTTTGCTGAGGAATCATTTGGATGTATACCCAGAAGTGGTATGGCTGGGTCCCGAGGTAGAGCTATTCCAAGATTTCTAAGATATTGCCAGACTGACCTCCATAGTGGTTGCACAGGCCTGCACTCCCACCAGTAATGGAGGAGTGTTCCCCTTTCTCCACACCCTCGCCAGCATGTGTTGTCATTTGAGCTTTTGATCTTAGCCATTCTGACAGGTGTGAGATGGAATCTCAAGTCGTCTTGAGTTGCATTTCTCTGATGATTAGGGATGCTGAACATTTCTTCAAGTGTTTCTCAGCCATTAGGAATTCCTCCTTTGTGAATTCTCTGTTTAGATCTGTTCCCCATTTTTTATTGGATTTTTGGTTTCTTGGCATTTAATTTCTTGAGTTCTTTGTAAATTTTGGATATTAGCCCTCTGTCAGATGTGGGGTTGGTGAAGACTTTTTCCCAATCTGTAGGCTGCTGTTTTGTTCAAATGACAGTGTCTTTTGCCTTACAGAAGCTTTTTGGTTTCATGAGGTCCCATTTATTAATTGTTGGCCTTAGCTCCTGAGCTGTTGGTGTTCTGTTCAGGAAGTTGTCACCTGTGTCAATGAGTTCTAGGGTTTTCCCCCACTTTTTCTTCTAGTAGATTTAGTGTGACTGGCCTTATGTTAAGGTCTTTGATCCACTTGGACTTAAGTTTTGTACAAGATGGTAAGTATGGATCTAATTTCATTCTTTTACAAGTGGACATCCAGTTGGACCAACACCATTTGTTGAAGATGCTGTCCTTTTTCCATTGTATGGTTTTGACTTCTTTGTCAAAAATTAAGTGACCATAGGTGTGTGGGTTCATTTTTGGGTCTTCAATTCGATTCCGTTGATCCACTGGTCTGTTTCTATACCAGTACCATGCTGTTTTTATTACTATTGCTCTGTAGTACAGCTTGAAATCATGGAGGGTGATACCTCCAGATGTTTTTTTATTGTACAGGATTGATTTAGCTATTCTGGGTTTTTTGTTGTTCCATATGAAATTGAGAATTGCTTTTTCCAGATCTATGAAGAATTGTGCTGGTATTTTTTGATAGGATTTGCATTGAATCTATATATTGCTTTTGGAGGGATGGCCATTTTTATTATGTTGATACTACCTATCCATGAGCATGGGAGATCTTTCCATCTTCTGATGGCCTCTTCAATTTCTTTCTTCAAGGACTTGAATTTCTTGTTGTACAGGTCTTTCACTTGCTTGGTTAGAGTTACCCCCAGGTATTTTCTATTGTTTGTGGCTATTGTGAAGGGTACTGTTTCCCTTATTTCTTTCTCAGCCCATTTATTTGTATAAAGAAGGGCTTCGGATTTTTTGAATTAATTTTGTATCCAGCCACCTTGCTGAAGGTGTTTATCAGCTGTAAGAGTTCTCTGGTGGAACTTTTGGGGTCGCTTATGTATATTATCATATCACCTGCAAATAGAGATAATTTGACTTCTTCAATTCCAATTTGTATCCCCTTGATCTCTTTTATCTGTCTTATTGCTCTGGCAAGAACTTCAAGGACTAAGTTGAAGAGATATGGTGAAAGTGGACATCCTTGTCTTGTCCCTGAGTTTAGAGGAAATGCTTCAAGTTTCTTTCCATTTAATTTGATGTTGGCTACTGGCTTGCTGTATATCGCCTTTATTATTTCTAGGTATGGTCCTTGTATGCCCATTTTCTCCAGAACATTTAGCATGAAGGGGTGTTGGATTTTGTCAAATGCTTTTTCTGCATCTAGCGAGATTATCATGTGGTTTTTTTCTTTCAACTTTTTTATATGGTGAATTACATTGATGGATTTTTGTAGGTTGAACCATTCCTGGGATGAAACCTACTTGATCATGGTGTATGATACTTTTGATATGTTCTTGGATTCGGTTTGCCAGTATTTTATTAAGTATTTTTGCATCTATGTTCATGAGGGAGATTGGTCTGAAGTTCTCTTTCTTTGTTGGGTCTTTGTGTGGTTTAGGAATCAGGGTGACCATAGCCTCATAGAATGAGTTTGGCAGTGTTCTTTATGATTCTTTTTTGTGAAAGAGTTTGAAAAATATTGGTATTAGCTCTTCTTTGAAGGTCTGGTAGAATTCTGTGCTGAGACCATCTGGCCCTTGGCTTTTTTTGGTTGGGAGATTTTTAATGACTGTTTCTATTTCCTTAGCGGTTATAGGGCTGTTTAATCTGTTAACCTGATCTTGATTTAGCTTAGGTAGGTGGAATCTATCAAGAAAATTGTCCATTTCACTTAAGTTTTCAAATTTGGTGGAGTACAGGTTTTTTAAAGTAGGACCTAAAGATTCTCTGGATTTTCTCAGTATCTGTTTTTATTTCTCCCTTTTCATTTCTGATTTTGTTGGTTTGGGTTTTTTCCCTCTGCCTTTTAGTTAATTTGGTTAAGGGTTTGTCTATTTTGTTGATTTTCTCAAACAACCAACTCTTGGTTTCATTGATTCTTTGTATCATTCATTTTGTTTCTAAGTTGTTGATATCAGCCCTAAGTTTGATGATTTCCTGCCTTCTGCTCCTCTTGGGAGTGTTTGCTTCCTTTTTTTTTTTTTTTTTCCAGTTCTTCAAGTTCTGTTGTTAATTTGCTAAAATGAGCTGTCACAATTTTCTTTTTGAAGGCGCTTAGTGCTATGAACTTTCCTTGTAGCACAGCTTTCATTGTGTTCCATAGGTTTGGTTATATTGTGCCTTCATTTTCGTTGGTTTTTAAGAAGTCTTTGATTTCCTTCTTTATTTCTTCCCTGACCCAGTAGTCATCTAGTAATTTCAATTTCCATGTGTGTGTAGGCTTTCTGTTGGTTCTTTTGCTGTTGAAGTCCAGCTTTATTCCATAGTGGTCTGATAAGATACAAGGGGTTATTTCAATTTTCTTGTATCTGTTGAGACTATCTTTGTGTCCAACTATATGGTCAATTTTGGAGAAGGTTCCATGTGGTGCTGAGAAGAAAGTGTAATCTTTTGTGTTTGGGTAAAATATTCTAAAGATATCTGTTAGGTCCATTTGGTTCATGATCTCTGTTAGACTCATTATTTCCCTGATTGGTTTCTGTCTTGATGATCTGTCCATTATTGTGAGTGGGGTGTTGAAGTCTCCCACTACTAATGTATGGGGATCTCTGTGTGGTTTAAGCTTTAGAAGAGTTTCTTTTACAAATGTAGGTGCCTTTGTATTTGGGGCATAGATGTTCAATATTGAGATGTCCTCTTGATGAATATTTTCTTTAATGAATATGTAAAGCCCTTCTCTATCTTTTTTGATTAACTTATGCTGGAAGTCTATTTTGTTTGATATTAAGATGGCTACTTCAGCTTGCTTCCTGGGTCCATTTTCATGGAAAACCTTTTCCCAGCCCTTCACTCTGAGGTAGCATCTATCTTTGTTAGTGAGATGCATTTCTTGTATGCAGCAAAATGATGGATCTTGTTTACAGATCCAGTCTGTAAGCCTGTGTCTTTTTATTGGGGAGTTGAGTACATTGATGTTGATGGATAATAATGACCAAAGCTTGTTTTTTCTTATTATTTCGGTATAGGTGGTGGTTCTGTGTTTCTTTTGGTTTAGCTGCAGTGGAGTTTTTTGTTTCCTCTGTTTTCTTGGGTGTAGTTATCTTCTCTGGGTTGGAATTTTCCTTCTAGGATCTTCTGTAGGGCTGGCTTTGTGGGTAGATACTGTTTAAATTTGATTTTTTCATGGAATATCTTGTTTTCTCTATCTATGTTGATAGAGAGTTTTGCTGGGTATAGTAGCCTGGCTGGGCACCTATGATCTCTCAGGGCTTATAGGACATCTGCCCAGGCCCCTCTGGCTTTTAAAGTTTCTGAGGAGAAGTCAGGTGTAATTCTGATGAGTCTGCCATTTATATGTTACTTGACCTTTTTCTCTTATAGCTTTTAATATTCTTTATTCTGTACATTTAGAGTTTCAATTATTATGTGGCGAAGGGAGTTTCTTTTTTGATCTAATCTGTTTGATGTTCTGTAAGCCTCTTGAATTTTTATTGGCATCTCCTTCTTTAGGTTTGGGAAGTTTTCTTCTATGAAATTGTTGAAGATATTTCCTGGACCTTGGAGTCGGGAGTCTTCTCTTTCCTCTATGCCTATAATTCTTGGGTTCCTTCTTCTCATTGAGTTCTTGATTTCCTGGATTTTATGGGTGAGAACTTTTTTAGTTTTATCATTTTTCTTGGTTGTTGTACTGATTTCTTCCATCAAATCTTCCACGCCTGAGATCCTGTCTTCCATCTCTTGTATCCTATTTTTGATACTCATGTCTGTAGTTCCTGTTCTCTTCCCTTGATTCTCCACTTCCACTCTTATCTCTGACTGTGTTTTCTTTATTGCTTCCACTTCCAGTTTCAAGTCTTGAAACATTTTATTCATTTTATACGTTTCCAGCTCCAATTTGTTTGTTGCCTTGTCTCTTTTCTGTTCAAGTTGAGCCACTTTGGCTTGGAGATTTTTAATGGTATTCTCCATTGCTTTCGCTTATAAAATTGTGGAATCTTTGAATTCCTTCAGAGATTTAAATTCTTCTTTAAAGTACTCTATTGCTTTCCAGAACATAGATGTGTCATCGTTTTCATGGTTTTCAGCTATGGTGGAGTGATCAGAGCTTGCTGTACTAGCATAGCTGCATTTTATTGGAGTCATATATCCCTGACTTTTGTTGTTTCTGTTCTTTCACTGACCTTTAGTCATTTGGCTGTTCTTAGCTGTTTGTTCCTGGTGCCTTCTGGGTTTGGTGCCAAGAAGGGCGCTTTGGTGTAGAAGTCGTATAGCTTGGTGATCTGTAGCTCTCCACAGGCTGGATGGGGCCTTGTATGGAGGTTTGTTCTCAGTGTGTCTCCCAGAGCTCATCCCTTCCTGTTTTGTCCCAGTTGGGGACTCAGGTGAGGGGCTGTGGTGGGATGTGTTCCTGTAAGTTCCTGGGATCCAACTGATCCTTGTATAGATGACAGTGCAGGTTGGCAGGCCACAGACTGCTGGGTGGGACTTTAGCTCCCCTGCAGCTTACTTGTTGGACCATAGAACATTTTCTTAATTAGTGATTGATGCAGAATGACCCAACCCATTGTGGGTGATGCTACCCCACAGGGGCTGGTGGCTCTGGGTTTTACAAGAAAGCAGGCTGAGCAAACCATGATTATCAAGCCAGTAAGCAGCACTCCTCCATGACCTCTGCATCAGCTCCTGCTTCCAGGTTCCTGCTCTCTTTGAGTTCCTGTCCTCACTTCCTTCAATGACGAATTACGGAAGTGTAAGCCAAGTAAATCATTTCCTCCCCAAGGTGCTTTTGGTTGCTGTGTTTCATCACAGCACTATAACCCTAACCAAGACGAGTAACATGTGCGGAAATGAATGTTTTCACATAAAGACCTTCGTATTGTTCATAACATAAATCCATGTCTTGGCCTCTCATACTGTTAGTCAGATTATCTGTCGCTGTGATGAAGTATCTGAAACAATCAGCTTATAAGAAGAGATGGTTCATTTGGGGGTTTACAGTTTCAGAAGTTTCAGTGCATAGTTGCTTGGCCCTGTTACCTTTGGACTCTTGGCAAAAGAGCAGAGCAGGGTGGGGAATGTGTGATCAAGCAAGCTGCTCACCTCATGCCAGCTGGGAAGCAAAGACGGAGAAAGAGGAGGTGATGAGGTCCCCTAGGGCACACCCCAAATGATCAAACTTCCTCCCACAAGGCTCCCACAGTTGTTCTCCTCTCTCCTTTATCTCACTATTTCCAAAAACCAAGTAACAAAAGAATTAATTTAATTAAAAAACCATATGAATGGCCTGCATCTCCTATCCACAGTTCTCCTTTCCAAAAGAGCACCCACAGCCCTCCCCAGCCTCTCCACCTCATTATCATCAATTATCTTCTAGAAACACATCTGATCACATGATCTCTCTAGAAATGTCCTCCATCTCTCAGTCACCCAGGGTGCGAATTACAGATGTAGCACTGAAGTGCTTGACATCATCCCCAGAGCCTCTCATTCTTATCACTAAGTGCGTAAACAAACTGCATGTACCTTAAGGAAAAAAGGATGCCATCATGAACCTCCCTCTGCCTGCTCTTTCTCCTACACTTGCACTCTACACTCTAGCAAAACTATTATTATATGGTGACATAATTAGGATTTGAATATCAAGTCAAATTTTCTACTAGGTTATGACTTGCATTAGGTGCTGAACCATGTCTTTCTAATCTTTGGCACAATGATGAACATAAACTGAATTAAATGTACATGTCCTGTAATCTACACATTCTCACTGCCATAGGTAGGAAGTTCAACCTCTTGAACAGAAAAATATTTTTGCAAATAGATATTTGGGTAGGTAAAAAAAAAAAAGGATTGGCTCAAGATCTACAGCCAGGAGTAATCAGCTAAGCCTGGATTTTAGGCAGAATTAGCATTCATGTTCTAAGTTTGCCAGGTGCCATCCAAGGAAAGCATTTAAACTTGAGTTTCAAATACACAATGAAGCATGGTGTATACCAAAATATCACATAAAAGGACAAGTATTACAGAGATGTCCTTTTTCTGTGTGTGTTTTTCCCTGGTCTGGTAACTCTACATACAATCAAATCTAAGCTTGCAGTTTCCCTGGTGGGCAACCTCAGACAAGTGAATTAAGATCTCTGTGGTTAGGCCCACCATTCTGAACGTATGGCTAATAGAACCACATACCTTGTAGAATTGTGATAATTAAGGAGTTCAGTGTCATCCTTACAACACAATTCCAACCTTTTCAAGTCTACAAAATGAGCTCAAAACTGACTAAAATGCAATCATATGCAATCAGGTTTTCATTCTTGGTGATGGGAAACAAAACAGCAAATGGTAAAAGACCATGTTCTCATGTCAGAAAGTGAGCGTGTTCTTTTCAGCCACAAAAATAGGAAAGACTTTCAGATTTAATGATCTTTACCCATTAATATATTGCCATCAGTTCTATTACATTATCATCTTAGGGATATTAAACTGGTCTCTAAACCTACTCTAATAGCAAGTACTAAAACCTGTATCCCAGAGCATTAGGCAAGTGTCACAGGGCCCGATTGTCAGAGCATGTATGTGTGTCTACACCACCATTACTGTCTGATCATTCCCTATCCAGTCAAACAGAGTCTAAATCAGCTGAACTTAGAAAAGCACAGTCAAGGGCCAGTGAGATGGCTCAGAGGGAGAAGGTGCTTGCCACCAAACCTAAAGACCTGAATTAGATGCCCCAGTACCCTCATGGTAAAAGGAGAGAACTAGCTCCTGCAGGGTGTCCTCTGACTCTCATACTTATATGTGTCACATATATACACACACATCAAGTAAGTAAGTAAGTAAATAAATAAATAAATGTAATAAAACACAGCCAAGTAAAGAGAGAGATATGTCAAGTAAGAAACAACTCTGAAAGCTTATATTAATGTGCTCTGGTGGGAAATACTGTCACCAGTATTACTATTAGAAACACATACACACACACACATACACACACACACACACAGAGACACACAAGCACATCTCAAAGCAATAAAAGGCCTGCAGAGAAGGAAAACAAAATATGCTTGCTGAGCAATCATTACTGAACAGGGGGAAGCCTGAAATCAACAAAGGACCAGTCATGAGAAATTTATAAGTTAATATCAGTCACACCTGCAAATTACTACAGTGAGACCCCTGACCAAATCCAGAACACCCTTTAAATGGATTCGCTGAGATGTTTATATACCCCTTGGAGTCACAGAAATGCTATGAATCTAAATTTGTTGGTTATCCCAATTAAAAGCAAAGGAATTGATGCCTGTCATAGTGCAGCGATGATGTAGTTTCATGCTACCACAAACACGAAGGGAATCTCCAGTGCATTTACTGACAGACCTTGTATTGTTTGCAAATGTATTGCTTTTATTTAATTCCTTTAAAGCTTTACTTTTTTAACATTTATTTATTAATTCAAGTTACATCTCAATCTCAGCCCCCTCCTTCCCCCACTCCCAGTCCGCCCTCCCACTCTCTACCCCCTCTCTCACCTATCCCACTCCTCAAGTGAGGGGAACCCCCACATATCAGCCCCCCTCAGTTCATCAGTCACATGAGGGCTAAGAGCTTCCTCTTTCTCTGGGGCCTGACATGAAAAGCTTTACTTTTTAGAGACAGCAAAACTCTTAAATGCCTTTAAAAAAAAAGCAAAACACAAAAACCTCAACATGAAGCACTCCAGTGGTACCCTCAGTTAGTTTAGTAAAGCATGTATTTTGCGTTGTTGGCCAAAATAACCCATTTGAGCAACAATTTGCACACATGTCACGTCTTCTCTTGTCCCTTGTTTTAAAGGAAAAGGCCAAAGCCATCAAGTTGACACGCTTAGCCAGAGCTGGAGAGAGGCACCGTTTCACAGGCATGAAGTGGAACTCAGAGCAAATGAGGCTAATCATTCAGCAACTGCGAGGAAAAGAGATTATGTGATCATCATTTTCTCACCAATTGAGAATCACTGTGCATAAAAATAGAAATTACTGGGGAAAATTCAGACTACTTAGTAAGGAAATAAGAGCATTAACTAGAAGGTTGAGGCTTGACCCCCCATTGCAGTCAAAACAGAACACTCGGATATCTGAAAGGAATGACAGCAAGGAAGGAAATGCCTCCCCAAAACAATTTAGCTGTTTCTTTATTCTCCAGATATGATTTGTGTCAGAGACCCTTGGTGGCCTGGCAGACACCACTTGCCTGGTGTCAGTCACACACTCTCTCTAGTGGTGAATGGAAAATGTTCTACTTCTGTGTATTGGCTGCAAATACAAATGATTTTTTTCCCAAATATGCTCGCAAAAGTGCCATGAAGGGCTGTGAGGCCAACAAGAGGGCAGTGATGTGCACCTGCTTGTTAAAGCCATCCATGTATCCCACTTAACTTTTTCCACATGAGCCATCTAACAGCAAAATCATTCTCTGACAATGCAGGACAAGAAGAGCCTTTCTCGGCACCTATGTCTCATTTTTTCCGTGGAAGAAATATACAATAAATCTTAGGAAAGTGCTTTTCAGTTCCAAAATGTATTCCAAGGATGATAGATTCTGTTAAAAAAAAAACAAAAACAAAAAAACTAGATGGGCCTTTTGCGGGGAGGAGAATCTTGGTTTATGTTGGAGACGTAAAGGTTGGGGTATGGGAGGCTAGGAGCACAGGGTAGACATTTTGTGAGAAAGAGTGAGAGTAAGCCTGGAGAGGGAGTGAGAAAAAAGAAGTCCAAAAAGCCAGGAAATGGGGGAAGACCAAGAAGACTAGGTGCATTGGCCTACTCAGTGGGAATCACTGTAGCTAACTGGCTAAAAGCACCCACAAGGTAAGCTTTGTTTCATGTATGACTAAGCTGTGCTCTCTGTGTGGTTTGGTGTGGTGTGGATGGTAGTATGCACCTCCTCTGTGATTCCACAGTTCTCTAAAAGATCCTGATTACCAAAACACCATGGATATAATACAGTAGTATCCCCAAAGTCCCATGCTTTAAAAGATTAGCCCCCAGCTTGTTGCTGCAGAGAATTAGTAGAATCTTTCTTGTTTGTTTTTTGAGACATGGTTTCTCTGTGTAGCCCTGGCTGTCCTGGACTCTTTGTAGACCAGGCTGGCCTCAAACTCACAGAGATTCTGCCTCTGCCTCCCGAGTTCTGGGATTAAAGACGTGCGCCACCAAGCCTGGCTCACTGGAGGGGGGAGTAGGGAGGGGATTGTGATTGAGATGTAACTTGAAGAAATAAAAAATAAATTATTAAAAAAAAAGAAATATAATCTAGGCTACATGTGGTGATGCATGCCTTTAATCCCAGTCCTGGAGAAGCAGAGGCAGGCTACTCTCCTTGATTTCAAGTCCAGCCTGGTCTTCATATCTCATTCCATCCATGAAGCAAGGAGTTTTCATCCTCCATGTCCCTCCACCATAATATACCACCCAAAGCAACTGTGACAGCCAGCCTTGCATATCACAGTAGTGCAAAGCTCTGTAGCACAAACTTGTTGTGGCTAGAGGGCAAGGACCTGCCCTACAAGGAGGAAGCCAAAGGAGCATCTCAAGGAACAGAACAGAAGCTAGGGACATAGTCTGTATGGCCTACAGAAATCATGGAGAGGGCAAAGACTAAAGGGTGAGCCATTTATAGGCATCAAGGAGCAGTTAGTTACTCCAGATGAATTCCAGATCAGGTGGTTCAGTTATTCCTCCAGCTATATCTTGTAGCTGAATACCTACTCAAGACTTTAATTCTGGCAGGGATTCTCTTTGTGAAGTCCCTGACTCCATAACCTAGAATTTAATTAACCCAAATGCCCTGAGCTGCCATCTACTTCCTAGTTGTTACTCCACACTTTTAAAATGTGATTGTTTTCCAGACCACTAACTTTACATTCAGGCAAGACCCAACACACCCACACACACAATTACAAAGACAGACATTGAGGGTGGTTGGTTAGAGCCAGAAGTACATTTTCACCTTAAAAGTGATGTTATAAATTAGATGCTACCAAACACTACTGTGCATCCTAATGACATAGGAGGCTTTATTAAAAATAGACCCCTAATCTGGGCGGTGGTGGTGCACGCCTTTAATCCCAGCACTTGGGAGGCAGAAGCAGGCGGATCTCTGTGAGTTCGAGGCCAGCCTGGTCTACAAAGTGAGTCTAGGACAGCCAGAGCTGTTATACAGAGAAACCCTGTCTTGAAAAACCAAAAAAAAAAAAAATAGACCCCTAAACTCTCCCTCCAGAGATTCTGATTTTGGAGTGGGATCCAACAAGCAGCATTTTAAGTAAATACTCAGGTAGTTGTGATACACTCACTTTGAAACTCATTGGTGATTGTGGTTACTGGATTTTCTTTATACCCATCTGTACAAAACCTAGCTTACCCTGTTGCAACTGTGGTGGTTTGAATGAGAATGGCCTCATATGTTTGGATGCTTGGTCCCCATTTGGTGGAATTGATTGGGAAGGATTAGGAGGTGTGGCTTTATTGGAGGAGGTGTGTCTCTAGGGTGGGCTTTGAGGTTTCAAATCCAGCATATTCCCAGTTAGATCTCTCTCTCTCTCTCTCTCTCTCTCTCTCTCTCTCTCTCTCTGCCTGATGCTTGTGAACTAAGATGTAACCTCTCAGCTACTGCTCCAGCATCATGCCTACTTACCAGCTGCCATGTTCCCTGCCATGATGGTCATGGATTCTAATCCTTTGGATTAGAATGTGTCTGTGTGTATTTGTATGTTCTTGCATGCATGTGTGTTGTGTAGAATTACCCTAGTTGCCGATGTAGCTTACAGCTCCTTTGTGTGATGTAGCTTAGAGCTCCTTTAGAACCATGAGTCCCAAATTAAATGCTTCCTTTTATATGTTTCCTCAGTCATTGTGTTCTGACCAATAGAACAGTAACAAAATCAGTAGTGAAGAAATGTTCAGCTTGAATATCCTGTCTCCATTTTCAGACTGTTAGGAAAAAAGCCAGCCCATTCTGTGTATGAAGAGAGCTTCCCAGAAGTCTAGATGAGGAGTTTCTCATGTTTGCAGCTGAGTGAGCATAGCAGGGGGAAAGCAAATGCCTGTGTCAGGACTGTTCCTTCATTGGATTTATCTCCTTGAACTTGTCATTGAGACAGAATTCTAACTAAAGTTTCTGGCTTAAAAGAATTAAGACAGCCCTACAACTTACTTTACTTACAGCTACCTCCATTCTCGTCTATATGGTGATCATGTTTCCAAAAAGCACAGCTCACTTTGCAATCTTTTTTTTTCATGGAAATTAATTATACATAATGTTAATTAAATATCAGCCCAAACAAAGATCAGATTGAATGTTGTGAATAAATACCAAGGAAATCATGCCAAAAGCTTAAAAGGTAGAGGTGTTCTCACTAGCATAATGGCCAGGGGGTGGGGATATGGGGAATATATGTGTGTCTGTGTGTGTGTGTGTGTTTGCCTGTTTGTGTATGTGTGTGTGTGTCTGTATGTGTTTCTGTGTGTCTCTAGGTCTGTGTGTCTGTGGTGTGTCTGTGTTTGTGTGTCTGTGTATGTGTGTGTCTGTGTGTGTGTCTGTGGTGTGTGTGTCTGTGTGTGTCTCTGTGTGTGTTTTCTTGCATGCATGTGTATTGTGTAGAATTATCCTAGTTGCTGATGTAGCTTAGAGCTCCTCTGTGTGATAGTCTGCCAAGACCTTAGTCTAGCAAAGGTTATGAAAAGACATGAGACATGGGATATGAGCCGTGAGCAGGGCAATTTTAAACTTTTTTAAACTCACCAAGCTTATAGCAGTCACTCGTAGATCTTGAATGACACACACCACAATTTTATTGGCTGACCTTTCAAAAGAGAGATCTAATTGACACTCTGATATGCAGCTCTGAATTACAAAGAGCAAGCAGGGGTCCCCAAATCCCCCACCTTCACAACCAGCCATCTGGGTAATCTTGCTAATTAAAATCTCTCAGCAATGCTACCTCAAAGTAGAAGTCCCCCTGCTACCCACATTGCCCAGGTCTGCTGCATGGGTTCCCTCTCCCTAGCGTGCTGCCTGCTGTATGGTTTCCTACCACAGAGATTCTGGCTTATGACAATTTACAATGTATTTCTGTAACAGATGCCAAGTGTTTACTTGGGTGCCTGGAGGCAGGATTCCTTTCAGGTGGGCAATCATTAGAATGAGGAAATTCAAGAAATCACTATAATCCCCATCTTACCTATTGCACAAAATAAATTCCATGTAGATTAAAGAGTTAAAGTCAAAAGCTAAACCCACAAAAGACTAGAACAATTGAGCAGGTTTGCCACAGTGTTTATAAGAGTGAAACCTGGCTAAACAAAAATTAACTTCATCCTTCACCAATGGAGTAACACAGAAATATACATTATAGTATTATGCAGTGGAATAATATGCAGCTACTAAGTAGCCCTTAATAGAAGGGTGTTGACTGGCAAGATTGCTCATCCCTGATACCTATATGATAGAAAGAGAGGACAGAGTCCAGCAAGAAAACTAACTAGCTCTCTCTCTCTCTCTCTCTCTCTCTCTCTCTCTCTCTCTCTCTCTCCCACAGCTAGCTTTCTGTAGCAGAAGCTAATGGGGCTCTCAACCTGGAACAGGCTACCAAACTAGAGCAGGCTATCAACCTGGAGGTTATCAGCTTGGAAGACTGAGAAGCAAGGAACTGCCAGTGTTACGTCCCATCCTAAGATAATCTGTGTGTCAAGGCTGGCCCTTGGCACCCCATGGTTGCATACCACAGATATGAGGTATCTCTGAGTTTATGTTTACCTGGTTTGACCTCTTTTCAGGATAATTTCTCTTGGACACTTTTATGCTGCAAAGGGTTCTGGGTTTTTCTGTTCTGGATTATTTTGTATGTTGGCTTGATGAGGGATGGAAGGGATTCCTGGGGAACAAAACCCACACAATTATAGTCACTTGGACACAGGACACTATAGGACATCTGGTCCTGAAGGCCTCTTGGGCTCAGCTGTGATTGACACCAGCCACAGAGGCTCTGGTTCAGCAGAGTTCTCAGTAGGCACGTAAGAGCCACTCTTGGGACAAGCAGCAAGAGAAGCCATTGCCACCATGGTCTGGAAGAGTTGCCCTGTGATGCTCAAGGTGTCATGGGGTAGCAGCCTAGAAAATGCCATGAGATTAATGACAAAAACCTAATACTGGTATGTTGTAAGGAGTCCAGGGGGACTTCAAATTTAAATCTACCTCACATTCCCACTGGAATTTTAGGTACCCTTCAGGTTAGAATGTCAGATTTGGCACTGGACATGGATCTGGGCCTGAATATACTCTCTATGTACTGTGTATTAAAACAGTACAGAAAATTCTAAAATTACCTCAGAGTTCACTTCAGACAATAGGAAAAATGTACACCATGTGTAGAAATTATATGCCACAGAGGTGTACCTCAATCCAAGTGTCAGGAATATCCCCCAGAGACACTCCTCAATCATACCAAGGATCCAGTCGTCTCAGAGAGTCTTGACATTCAGTTTTTGACCAGCAAACATTTAGGCAGGAACTATAAGGGTATCCAAAAAAAATATTCTAAAAGAACTTTCCTTGATTATTTCAGGGAGAAGCAAATGAAGGAAGTGGCTGGCTGAGAAGGGCTGGGAGATTCCAAAACACCTCAGCAACAAGGATGGTCAGCATATCCAGAGTAGACATGAACCTTAGTAGAGCTAGTCCTCACCCCTAACTCTCAACCTCATCCTTCCTCCAGGCCCCTCCAATGATACACGTGTCTTTTAAATGATCTATGTCACTTGAGTTGTTCACAACCTGTGGGTCACAACTCCTTTGGCAAACCTCTATCTCTAAAAATATTTTTTCCTTTATTTTTTATTTCTTCAAGTTACATCTCAATCGCAGTCCCCTCCCTATTCCCCCTCCAGTCCCACCCTCCCACGCTCAACCCCCCATCCTCTTCCTTTTTTTTTTTCTTTTAAGTTTAAGGTATATCTTATTTCCACCTACAGTTTCCCCTTCAGTCCAACAAATGGCTCTTTCTCTTAAAATAACAAATACAATACAGTACAACAGAGGTAATTAGGCCACAGTTATGAGGGTTATATGGCTTAACGTACATTCCCAATGGCCACTCCATATATATTTGGTACCTGACTTTAACATTCTACTATCTAAACATCTCCATGAGTTTAAAGTTCTATATCTAACTCAGCTTTCATACTAACTTGCCTCACAATTTTAAAAATATCTTCTTAGATCTATAACACTCTCTTGACTCCTAAACAACTCAAATTTAATTATGAGACTATAACTATCTGTTCTTCAACCACCTCAGAGACCTGAGAGGGGTAAATATATCTGATTTTATAGGAAGTACAGGGCCTGCAGCTTCCCAAACTAAGAAATGACATACCTGTGGCTGCCTGGACAGTTCCCATTTTCTCTCCATACATTACAGCATCGATCTTCAGTCATTTGGCCCCATTTCTCTGACAGACATTGATTGTAGAGCTGGGGTTATGAAGGACTTACCTACCCTGTCTCGGCAGAGGTAGGCTGTCGACTTACCTGCTTCCAGGTTTTGTCCTTTTTGGACAGCATTCTGTCTACAGTTGGAGCAAGGGACTTTTCCTACCAAGAGATAGGCTTGTGACTAATTCAATCATCTCCCAGTGGAGATTCTTCGATGCTCTTCTTCTATTTGGAGGAGAATAGGGGGTGCTGTCAGGAGTTGATATGTCTTGATATAAAAAAATCTAGTTACTAAAACATCTTTGAATGCCATATTCTGCAGATCTCTTGAGGTTTTTGAAGAGGCCCTATCTATCTCTTATATTAGGGTAAGCAGATGTTGCTTGTCTCTTGCCGGTTTATTTCTGATTAGCTTAGAAAGTAACTATAATAGGCTGTCATAGTACCTAACTGAATGACCGGCTTGCATAACCATTACTTTGCATTTCTTAATTACCCTAAACAGTTTATGACAATTAGTAGTAAAAGGCCAAAACATCACATTTCATTTTTTTTCTTTACCTCCTAACCCTTCCATCCCATTTCTCTGGGGTGGGGTGTCCTTATATAACAGTCCCTCATCTCAGTTGAGAGGTCGTATGAGGGCCAAGAGCCTCTTCATTCATTGGGGATCTACAAAGCAGTACCATCAGTGAAAAGTGTCTCGTTGCCCGGGAGAGAGAACTACTAAACAAACAAACCAGTAAGCATACAATAGATAAAAAAGACTAAAAAATAGAAAAAAATATAACTATTATATAAAAAATAAATAAAGAATAAAAATTAAAAATAAGAAGTCTATGTCCAAGTTCACTTTGGTGTGTTAGTTGTAGTATGATACCTTCTACTATATAGCTAAAATCCTACTATAAGTGAATAGATGCCATATGTGTCCTTCTGAGTCTGGGTTAGTTCACTCAGGATGAGCTTTTCTAGTTCCATCCATTTGGCTGCAAATTGCATAATTTCATTGTTCCTGATAGCTGAATAATATTCCATTGTGTAGATGTACCACAGTTTTTTGACACATTCTTCGGTTGAGGGACATCTGGGTTGTTTCCAGTTTCTAGCTATTACAAATAAGGATGCTATAAACATAGATGAGGAACCTTCCTTATGATTCCATGAAGAGGCATTTGGGTGTATACCCAGAAGTGGTATGGCTGGGTCCTGAGGCAAAGCTATTCCAAGTTTTCTAAGATATCGCCAGACTGACCTCCATAGTGGTTGCACAAGCCTGCATTCCCACCAGCAATGGAGTAGGGTACCCTTTTCTCCACACCCTGGCCAGCATGTGCTGTCATTTGAGTTTTTGATCTTAGCCATTCTGACAGGTGTGAGATGGAATCTCAGAGTCATCTTGAGTTGCATTTCTCTGATGATTAAGGATGTTGAGCATTTCTTCAAGTGTCTCTCAGCCATTAGGGATTCCTCCTTTGTGAATTCTCTATTTAGCTCTGTCCCCCATTTTTTATTGGATTATTTGGTTTCTTGGCATTTAATTTCTTGAGTTCTTTGTAGATTTTGGATATTAGCCCTCTGTCAGATGTGGGGTTGGTGAAGATTTTCTCCCAGTCTGTTGGTTGCCATTTTGTTCGAATGATAGTGTCCTTTGCCTTACAGAAGCTTTTCAGTTTCATGAGGTCCCATTTATTGATTGTTGATCTCAAGTCCTGAGCTGTTGGTGTTCTGTTCAGGAAGTTGTCGCCTGTGGCAATTAGTTCGAGGGTTTCTCCCACTTTTTCTTCTAGTAGATTTAGTGTGACCGGCCTTACGTTAAGGTCTTTGATCCACTTGGACTTAAGTTTTGTACAGGGTGATAAGTATGGGTCTAACTTCATTCTTTTACAAATGGACATCCAGTTGGACCAGCACCATTTGTTGAAGATGCTGTCCTTCTTCCATTGTGCCATTTTGGCTTCTTTGTCAAAAATTAGGTGGCCATAAGTGTGTGGGTCTATTTCTGGATCTTCAATTCGATTCCGTTGATCTACTGGTCTGTTTCTATACCAATACCATGCTGTTTTTACAACTATTGCTCTGTAGTACAGCTTGAAATCTGGGATGGTAATACCTCCAGATGTTTTTTTATTGTACAGGATTGATTTAGCTATTCTGGGCTTTTTGTTGTTCCATATGAAATTGAGGCTAGCTCTTTCCAAGTCTATAAAAAATTGTGTTGGTATTTTGATAGGAATTGCATTGAATCTATATATTGCTTTTGGTAGGATGGCCATTTTTATTATGTTGATCCTACCTATCCATGAGCATGGAAAATCTTTCCATCTTCTAAAGGCCTCTTCCATTTCTTTCTTCAAGGGCTTGAAGTTTTTGTTGTACAGGTCCTTTACTTGCTTGGTTAGAGTTACCCCCAGGTACTTTATGTTGTTTGCGGCTATTGTGAAGGGGGTTGTTTCCCTTATTTCTTCCTCAGCCCATTTGTTTGTTGTATAAAGAAGGGCTTCTGATTTTTTTGAATTAATTTTGTATCCAGCCACTTTGCTGAAGGTGTTTATCAGCTGTTAGAGTTCTCTGGTGGAATTTTTGGGGTCGCTTATGTATACTATCATATCATCTGCAAATAGGGATAATTTGACTTCTTCGTTTCCGATGTTTATCCCCTTGATCTCCTTTAGTTGTCTTATTGCTCTAAAAATATTTATATTACAATTCATAATAGTAGAAAATTACAGTTATGAAGTAACAATGAAAATAATTTTATGGCTAGGGCTCACCACAACATGAGGAACTCTATTAAGGGATCGAAGCATTTGGAAGGCTGAGAACCATTGATCTATGTGGAAAGGTTATGCTTCATGTTTTTGAATTTTGAGTTTTATCAAATTACTGAAGGGAGAAATAACACTGCATTAGATGGATGTTATTAGTAATATCCATTTACTTTAGCTGATGGGTTGGGCTCAAAGTTCTTGAGGAGATCTATTACTGTCTTAGTTACTTTTCAACACCTGTAATAAAACACCACAATTAAGGCTACTTACAAAACAAAGTGTTTAATTTGGGGTTCATAGTACTAGAAGGTTAGAGTCTACAAATATTGGAATGCCAAATATTGGCAGCAGGTAAGTAGGAACAGAGCTGGAGCTATAGCTGGAAGCTTGCATCCTTATCCAAAAGTAGGAGGCAGAAAGAGACCTCATTGGGAATGGTGTCACCCCCAGTGACACACTTCCAACAAGGCCACCCCTCCTAATTCTTCCCAAAACAGTTCCACCAACAGGGAACCAATCACTCAAATATGTGAGGCTGTGGGGGACACTCTCTTTCAAAGCACCATAAAGAGTACCAAAGGGAGATTCCTCCTTGATTGACTAGTTTCATTGCTGCTACTGTTGTTTGAAAGGTGATAGTGAAGCCAGGCAAAGGTTCTCAGCAATGCAGTTTGAATCTACAATTGCAGAAGTGACTGAACGGTTAGGTTACTCCAGATCCCACTCTGGATAAACATTGGTAATGATAGTAAAGAATCAATGTGATCACCCATATCAGATGTTCTGCCATTTGAAGTCTTTGGTTTTAAACCTCCAAAAGTCAGGACCCAGAAATCTCTCTTGAACACTGCCTAGGTTCACTGTTCATATAAAGACAGAGCCTATCACTGGTTGCTTCTTTCAAAGAAAAAGGCAAGAGCTGGCTAAGTTATACTATTAGGACAGTCTCACTGTGTTTGTCCATAGTAAAACATGTTACAACCTAAAGCTGTGCTACACATGAGCACCAAGAGAAAACTTTCCCTGAAAACTTACTGGGGAACACCTTCATTGGATATAGGAATGGAGACTGTGACTCCCTGTGGCTCAAGGAAGCAGAGGAGAGGGGTGCTTTGGTTTGTGTCTGAAATGTCTCCCACAGGCTCTTGATTAGTGGTGCTGTTTTAAGAAGTGATGGAACCTTCGGGTCATGGGGTCTAAATGACAGAGGCGGGTCATTTGGGGTGGGTCTTCAGAGTGTCACTCGATCTAACATCACCCTTTGTTCTCTACACACTTCTGTGTCCATGAAGCCACCCGACCATGCCTTCTCCTCCAAGATAAACTGAAATCCCTCTACAGCCATGGCTGGAGTGAACCCTTCCTCCCCTGATGCTTCCATCAAGTATCTTTCAGACATAATTTTGCAAGGGAAAGAAAGAGGAAGAAAGAGGTATCAGTCTGTGCTGATATTCCCACCCCAACCCTATATGTTGCCTCTTCAGGTGTTTCCTCCATTTTTTTCCTTCCTTCAAACAGTTTTAGCAACCTATTTCTCCCATATTAAAATATGTGGAGAAGAGTCAGATATGGGCATAATCTTAAAACACATAGGCCATGGAATTTGCATGATCTTTCTTTGTAAAAATTTGTGTCACATTTATTTATTTTTTGGGCAGAGGCAGCAAGGTCTTATGTCATAGTGATCATGTTGGAGTCAGAGGATAACTTTCAGGAGTCAGTTCTCTCCTTCCACCATGTGGGTCCTGAGGAGTTATCAAGCATTTATTCTGTGTTGCATTTAAGAGAAATGACCCACTCCATGACACAGGGCAACAATAGGATATCCAACAGGAGTCCCAGTGAGGATCCAGTAGCAGAAGCTAGAGGTCTCACACCAGACCAATGACTCATTGCAATAAACATTTGCAAGCAAAGAAATGAGGACAAAGGGTATACTGTGGGACAGACTGTGATACACTACAGCTACCACATGAGATTTTCTTTTCTTTTGTGGGGGAGGTTGCAAGGGCAGATGGTGAATAAGAAGGGACAGGGAGATGAGTGGGATTGGGGAGCATGATGTGAAATTCATAAAGAATCAATAAAAAGTTAAGAGAAAAAAGAAATTGAGAGACAGAGACAGAGAGAGGATCCATTTACCCATTTTCCTGGCTCTCTGCCCAGGAAAATCATCTGTCTGTGAAGATGAGGTAAGAAGGCCCAGCAGGAGTATAAAGATGTGAACAGTCCGCCCACCTTGAGTCATCCGAAAAGGGAACCAGCCATGTTTTCAATATCTTCTATATTAGTCGTTCCTCAGAGCTGGAGGGATAGATTCATCAAGAGTACCCAAGTCTATCCTCTATTTAATGACACAGGGTTTTTTTTAATGTTTATTTATTACTTTAGGTTACATCTCCATCACAGTGGCCTCTTTCCACCCCTCCCACTCCCATCCTCCCACCCTCTACCCCCTATCCCTTCCATTCTATTCCTCTGGAATGGAGTGTCCCTACATATCAGTCCCCCACCCCAGTTCATCAGTCATATGAGGGCCAAGAGCCTCCTCATACCCTTGGGGCTTATAAGGCAGCACCACTAAGGAAAAGTGTCTCATTGATAGGAAACAAAGTCTATGTTCCTGTTCCCTTTGGTGCATTGGTTGTAGCATAGTTATCCTGTACTCTAAGGCTAAAATCTGATTATAAGTGAATAGATGCCATGTGCATCCTTCTGAGTCTGGGTTAGCTCACTCAGGATGAGCTTCTCTAGTTCCATCCATTTGGCTGCAAATTGCATGATTTCATTGTTTCTGATGGCTGAGTAATATTTCATTGTGTAGATGTACCACAGTTTTTTAATCCATTCCTCAGTTGAGAGACATCTGGGTTGTTTCCAGTTTCTAGCTATTACAAATAAGGCTGCTATGAACATTGATGAGGAAATGTCCTTGTGGTTTGGTGAGGAATCATTTGGATGGATACCCAGAAGTGGTATGGCTGGATCTTGAGGTAAAGCTATTTTAAGTTTTCTAAGATATCTCCAGACTGATTTCCATAGTGGTTGTACAAGCTTGCACTCCCACCAGCAATGGAGGAGGGTTCCCCTTTCTCCACAACTTCGTCAGCATGTGCTGTCATTTGAGCTTTTGATCTTAGCCATTCTGACAGGTGTGAGATGGAATCTCAGAGTTGTCTTGAGTTGCATTTCTCTGATGATTAAGGATGCTGAGCATTTCTTCAAGTGTTTCTCAGTCTTTAGGGATTCCTCCTTTGTGAATTCTCTGTTTAGCTCTGTTCCCTGTTTTTTATTGGATTATTTGGTTTCTTGGCATTTAATTTCTTGAGTTCTTTGTAAATTTTGAATATTAGCCCTCTGTTAGATTGGGGTTGGTGAAGATCTTTTCCAAATCTGTAGGTTGCCATTTTGTTCAAATGACAGATGACACAGGGTTTTAAAGCCATCGGACTGGATGCTGCACAGAGGGCTCAGTCAGTAAAGTTCCTGCTGCTGGGTAAATGTAAGGATCAGAGTTCAGATCCCCAGCACCCTCATAAAAGCCAAGTACAGTAGTAACTCCAGAACATAGGACTCTGAAACTCATTGACCACACAGCCCAGCTGAATCCAAGAGGTCCAGGTTCACTGAAGGACCCTGTCACTAAAAACAGGGGTGGGGGGGTAAAGGATAGCTCAGTGGGTAAAGGTGTTTGTTTCTATACCTGACAACCTGTGTTTGATTTCAGAATTCACATGGTGGAAGGAAAGAAACAACTTCAGCAATTTGTTCTGTAACTTCCACATGCACACGGTGGCAAACATGTGTACACAAACATGCATATACACACATAAAAATCATTTTTCCATGGTTGGGGAGCAATTATGAAAGATATCCAGAGTTGACCTCTGGCTTCCACATTATCCCACTGAATCCAAACATGAAAGATTTACAGGACTTCCTTCCTGGGTTATGAAAATGCCTCAGTTGACCTCTCATATCTTCCTCTCATATCTCCCACAGCCACTTCAAGGTGTTGCTGGGGACCCTTGTCACTCCCTGTCTCATAATGTTAGTGATTTCCCATCATCTACAATGCAAAGTCCAAAAATCTGAACACTGTGTGTTATCTTTCCACCTGCTACTACTCCGAGCATTAACTAAATATCTACTCTGAAGAAAGCATCACATGAAATCTGGATACACAGGTAGTAAAACTGCCTGGGATATTAGAATAAAACAGGGAAGAGGGTGGGAGGGAAGGGGGAGAGAGAGGGAATTTCTCATACACTGGTCCTGTGTCTGTCATGTTCTATAATCCCTTTATTGTGTGACAAATGTATACTGTGAAAGGTTGACTCCATCCTTTTCTGGAACTTGTGTAAATGAGGCTGGCCTCAAATTTTCAGCAATCCTCCTGCCTCAGCCATCTAAATTCTGGGATTATAGGTATTCAACTTAGTTTTATTACACTGTATTTTGTATATGCACCTAAGGAAGAACTAATAACAAAACCCCATTAAGGGATATCTGCCTCTTTGACCTCTATGGGTCTCTTGATCTGAGAACTGTGGTGACCATGCTCCAGCCCTGATGCTCTATATATTCTCAAATAAATTGTACTCTACACAGCTTTTCCAGAGACAGAAAAACCCAAGTGGTCCCAGGGGATGCAACTCTGTTGGATGAAAACTTTCTATCTTTTACTCCTGTGACTGAGAGCATTTTCCCAGGCCATGTTTTAAATATAATCACTGATATAACTCATCTTAATGGGGCATGTTACACAATAAGAAAGTTCTATTAGATACCAGAGCAAATTAGAAGGCTCATTTGCTACAGTCTATGCTCCCTACTAAGTTATCTAGCCTGCCTTTCTTACTAAACACCCTGCCAGTTTCAAAGTGTTTAAAATAATCAATTAGCTAATCCCTGCAACACCTCAAAGGGTTTAGCAAGTGGTCTCATAACATTTTAGAGATATATTTTTAAAAGACAAAAAAAAAAAAACAAAAAAAGAACGGCGAGCCTGAAAAGTAGTTTGATTACCCAATGATGCACCTGAGCAGTCAGCAGCCACAGCTGAGAGTTAAGACACACACACAGATTTTTTCCTCCACCAGGGACGTCCTGCTTCTCTGTCACTCACTGTCTGAGGAAGATTGATCTGAAATTTTCAGACTTCATGTTAGATTTCCAGAGCAACTGTGACCAGCCACCCACAGAAATAAAGTGTCATTTAGGTAATGGAAATTTTGTGGCACACAAGGGGAACCCCCAAAATTTAAGATGCAGAGGTGAGCATCACAAGAGGTGGAAGAACTAAAAACTGGCGACTTGGTAAATGATCAGGACCTTCGAGTGAATAAGGTAAATGGAAAATAAGGGCAGTTGGGGGCATTCGTATATGTTCTTGCAACAATGCTATAGTATTGGGTAATGGGGTGGGTAGTATTGTCCCCATTCTAAGTTTGAAGAAGCCGAGGCTCAGTTCAGTTAAATGATCTTTACTCCCATTTAACAAGTGACAGCCAATGTATTCAAACCTAGATCAGTCCTCTCCCAAATGGAAGACGAACCTGCCCTGCAACACAAGAGTTCAAGGAGTCAAGTTTATCCGCTGGAGCCCTGAAGGAAATTGCTAGCAAATGTAACTGAGTAACTTGAGAAAAACTACATAAACAGTTCCTCTACAATGGTGTGGCAGAGAGCTGAACTAAGTTGCTGGGGTTGGAGGGTGAGGAACTAGACTTAGAAAGCAACTTCTCCTGTTTCCAAGTGACTAGTAGATTTAAAGGCAACAATACATTGTCTAATCTGGCACCTTTTGGAAAGGAGCAAAAAAACAGGAACTACAGGAGAGAAAAACAAGTAAAATATATCAAAATATGAACAAATAAAGGATGGCCTCCATTAGAATATCAGTCAAAGGATCTGTACGTCCTTTGAATTTAGTCAATGGCTACTGCAAAGTGAATAGACAGCTATACCTATCAATTCTTTCATTTTTCACTGTGCTAAATCTCTATGCAATGGGGAGTAACTGTATCATTAAAGAACAAATGGACATAAAAAGGACAGCCTATTATGAAACAATATTTAAATTAAGACGAAGTGCAGACTTCAGTGTCAGCCCCATTATCCCCTAAAACAACTCTCAGTATTCAAAGAGATTTTGCTGCCTTGAAAAAATTATGCAGGTGCCCCCTCCCCACTTTGGTTATTTGATAGATAATAGAAAATTTTGTTATTTAGGGGAAAATACTACAAGCCATAAAGTGGTCTTGTTAAATGGGTTTTGGAGGTTAGACCCAGGGACTTCTCTCTTTTTCTTTTCTGTATCCTTCTTTCTCTCCTATGTAGGAGTGAACAGACTTGAGAAAAATGGGACATAGACATAGTGTAAGAAAGATCAAGAAAAAAGGACAGATTATTGAATATGGCCTTATACCTTTGTATACTGATACAAAATTAATATTATATTTGGCTAAATTGGTATTGATCATTGTATATTAATGCAAAATTAAGATTGTATAGGGCTACATCGGTATTAATGTTTGTATATTGATACAAAATTAAGATTATATTTGGCCACAGTGGTATTGACACTTGTATATTGATGTAAAATTAAGATTGTATCGGGCTATATCGGTATTGATCTTTGTATTTTGATACAAAATTAAGATTATATTTGGCCACATTGGTATTGATCTTTGTATATTGATACAAAATTAAGGGTAACGCTTCTTAAAGGTATTGTTCCTAGTAATGCTTAAAAAGGAAATGTCAAGTTTTGGCCTCTTGCTACCAACCGTCATAAATTGTTTAGGATAATTAAGAAATGGAAACTAATAGTCATGAAAACGTGTCATTTTGTTAGTTACTATGACAGTGTATCACAGTTATTTTCTAAGCTACTCAGAAATCAAGTTGCTAAGACACAAGCAATATTTGCCTATCTAAATATAAGAGATAGATCTTCAAAAACCTCAAGAGATCTGCAGATTATGGCATTCAAAGATGTTTTCTTAACTTAAGATTTTTTGATATCAAGACATGTCAGCTTCTGACAGCACCCCCTATTCTACTCCAAGTAGAAGATGAGCATTGAAGAATCTCCAGTGGGAGATGATTGAATTGGTGGTAAGCCTTTCTCTTGGCAAGAAAAACCCCTTGATTCAACTGTAGACAGACTGCTATCCAAAAAGGACAAAACTTGGAAGCAGGTAAGTCAACAGCCTAGCTCTGCCCAGACAGGGTAGGTAAGTCCTTCATAATTCCTGCTCTACAATCAATGTCTGTCAGGGAAACGGGGCCAAATGGCTGAAGATTGATGCTGGAATGTATGGAGAGAAAATGGGAACTGTCCAGGCAGCCACTGGTATGTCATTTCTTAGTTTTGGAAGCTGCAGGCCCTGCACTTCCTATATAATCAGATATATTTATCCCTCTCAGGTCTCTGAGGTTGTTGAAGAATAGATAGCTAGAGTCTCATAGTTAAATTTTGAGTTGTTTAGGAATCAAGAGGGTGTTCTGGATCTAAGAAGATATTTTTAAAATTGTGAGGCAAGTTAGTATGAAAGCTGAGTTAGATATAGAACTTTAAACTCATGGAGATGGTTAGATAGTAGAATGTTAAAGTCAGGTGCCAAATACATATGGACTGAACATTGGGAATGTATGCTAAGCCATATAACTCTTATAATGGTGGCCTATTTATTTCTTTTGTTTTGTATTGTATTTATAGTTATAAGAAAAAGAACCATTTTTTGGACTGAAAGGGAGAGCTATTGGGGGGAAAAATAAATACCTTAAACTAAAAAAAAAAAAAAGAAGGGAAGAGGATGGGGGGTTGAGGGGGAGGAGGGTGGAAGGGTGGGACTGGAGGGGGGAATAGGGAGGGGATTGTGATTGAGATGTAACTTGAAGAAATAAAAAATAAATTATTAAA
Source organism: Lophiomys imhausi (assembly GCA_907164525.1). Lineage (NCBI taxonomy): Eukaryota > Metazoa > Chordata > Mammalia > Rodentia > Muridae > Lophiomys > Lophiomys imhausi. Next base: position 2,179,664 of record CAJQZJ010001301.1, read on the forward strand.
AAAATAAATTATGGAATGTGGGAGAGAAGAGCCATCGAAAACACAGAGTTGTGGGACACTGTGCAAAAACCGGAGGGTCTGGCCCCTCCGGGAACACGCACAGCTCCCAAGGGACTGTTAAAAGTCCCAGGGCAAGGATCTCCCCCCATCTCTCACAGACATGGAAGCCACTAAATCCGGGATTTGGGAACTCCCATTTGGAGAGGCGCCTGGTAAGATCGATCCCAACACACAGCAGGCAGAATCAAAGGCAACATGGCGATCGCCCACTAGCCTACTGGGCTTCCCACACCTCAGGAAGACCTTATACCTACTTAGGAAACTTTGCAGAATAGTTGAAGTCTCAACAAAGAAGAAACAGGGCGCTCAGCGGGTGATCCGCAGCCGCTTAAGCCGGAGCGGGAGGTGGGCGGGCAGAGCAGTTGGGGAGGGAAGCGGGAGCAGGCGGGCAGGCTGGTGCCCGGCGCACCCACAGCAAAGCAGCTAGGGAAGGAGGCCGGCTCAGTCGGCGGGAGGGGCCGAAGCCCCACGCACCCACTGCAAAGCAGCTAAGGCAGGAGGCCGGCTCAGACGGTGGGAGGGGCCGTAGCTCCGCCCACCCACGGCGGAGCAGATAGGGAGGGAAGCGGCCAGGCCTGTGGCAGAGAAGCCTAGTGGGTAACCAGAAGCCAGGGGACCATAGCTGTATTCTGGTAAACCCAGACATATTAGGTGTGGAGCCGGGCCCTGTCAGCCTCCATGACGACAAACAAAGCCCACAAAATCTGTGCCTGGGTAAACAGGTCCATACCATCAGAACCATTACAGGCTGATCACTCAGTGTGCAACATAGAGAAGTCTGAACTGGGAGCAGTGAAACAATTCCGGATCATTACTCACTACCTGGGAATAGGCTGCACCAGCTCACAGCAATTCAGGCTATTAAAACCACAGTGACCTTGAGATCCCCCTGTAAGCAACAACAGATAGCCAAGCAATTCGACTCCTTCACCAAAGCATCCCCTGTGGATCCAAGCACAGAAAACGACAAGAACAGACAGCTAAACACACCCACATGGCCAAAGGTCCAAGAAAAAATAGAACTCAAGGAAATATGACTCCAACAAAGCAGAATTATCCTAGCTCATCCAACTCAGATGACCTCACACCAACAGTAACACATGAAAACGATGACAATTCTGCATTATGGAAAGTGATAGAGTCCCTTCAAGAAGAACTTAAATCTATGAAGGTATTCAAAGAAGCCACAATTTTACTATCCAAAACAATGAACAACACCATTAAAGAACTCCAAGCCAAGGTGACATAGCTTGAACAGGAAAAGGACAAAGCAATGAAAGATTTTCAGACAAAAACAAGCAAGCTGGAGAAGGAAATGTACAAAACGAACAATACCATACAAGACATGAAAATAGAAATAGAAACAATAAAGAAAACACAGTCAGAGTTAAAAGAGGAAGCGGAGAACAAAGGGAAGAGAACAGGAACTACAGATGTGAATATCAACAATAGCATGCAAGAGATGGAAGACAGGATCTCAGGCATGGAAGATTCGATTGAAGAAATCAGTACAATATCCAAAGAAAATAAGAAGGCTAAAAAATCTCTCACCCACAACATCCAAGAAATCAAGGACTCAATGAAAAGACGGAACCGAAGAATCATAGGCGTAGAGGAAAGAGAAGACTCCCGATTCCAAGGTCCAGGAAATATCTTCAACAAAGTCATAGAAGAAAACTTCCCAAACCTGAAAAAAGAGATGCCAATAAAAATCCTAGAGGCTTACAGAACACCGAACAGATTAGATCAGAAAAGAAACTCCTCTCGCCACATAATAATTGAAACACCAAATGTACAGAACAAACAAAGGATATTAAAAGCTGTAAGAGAAAAAGGTCAAGTCACATACAATGGCAGACCCATCAGAATTACACCTGACTTCTCCTCAGAAACTTTAAAGCTAGAAGGGCCTGGACAGATATCCTACAAGTCCTGAGAGATCATAGGTGCCCAGCCAGACCACTATACCCAGCAAAACTCTCTATCAACATAGATGGAGAAAACAAGATATTCCATGACAAAATCAAATTTAAACAATATCTCCCCACAAACCCAGCCCTACAGAAAATCCAAGAAGGAAAATTCCATCCCAGAGAAGAAAACTTCACCCAAGAAAACAAAGGGAATAGAAAACCCCTCAGCAACTAAACCAAAAGAGGCACAGCACCATCACCTATACCAAACTAATGGGAAACAACAACCCCAGGTCACTAATATCCATCAACATCAATGGTCTCAACTCCCCAATAAAAAGACACAGATTTACAGAGTGGATCCACAAGCAAGACCTGTCCTTTTGCTGCATACAAGAAACACATCTCACTACCAGAGATAGACACTACCTCAGAGTAAATGGCTGGGAAAAGGTTTTCCAAGAAAATGGACACAGGAAGCAAGCTGGAGTAGCCATCCTAATATCAAACAAAACAGACTTCCAACTGAAGTTAATGAAAAAATACAAAGAAGGGCATTATACACTCATTAAAGGGAATATTCATCAAGAGGAAATCTCAATACTGAACATCTATGCCCCAAATACAAAGGCACCTACTTTTGTAAAAGAAACACTTCTAAAACTTAAATCGCACATCGATCACAACACATTAGTAGTGGGAGACTTCAACATCCCACTCACAACAATGGACAGATCATCAAGACTGAGGCCAAACAGAGAAATATTGAGTCTAACAGAGATCATGAAACAAATGGACCTAACAGACATCTACAGAACATTTCACCCAAACACAAAGGAATACACCTTTTTCTCAGCACCCCACGGAACCTTCTCCAAAATCGACCACATAGTTGGACACAAAGATAGTCTCAATAGATACAAGAAAATTGAAATAACACCTTGTATCTTATCAGACCACCATGGAATAAAGCTGGTCTTCAACAGCAAAAGAATCAACAGAAAGCCTACACACACATGGAAATTGAACAGCTCCTTACTGGATGACCACTGGATCAGGGAAGAAATAAAGAAGGAAATCAAAGACTTCTTAAAATCCAATTACAATGAAGACACAACATACCCAAACCTATGGGATACCATAAAAGCTGTGCTACGAGGAAAGTTCATAGCACTAAGTGCATTCAAAAAGAAAATTGTGACAGCTCATATTAGTGAATCAACAGCTAAGCTGGGTGATTTGGAAAAAAAGGAAGCAAACACTCCCAAGAGGAGCAGAAGGCAGGAAATCATCAAACTTAGGGCTGAAATCAACAACTTAGAATCAAAAAGAACTATACAAAGAATCAATGAAACCAACAGTTGGTTCTTCGAGAAAAACAACTAAATAGACAGACCTCTAGCCAAATTAACTAAAAGGCAAAGAGAAAGAACCCAAATCAACAAAATCAGAAATGAAAAGGGAGAAATAACAACAGACATTGAGGAGATCCAGAAAATATTCGGGTCCAACTTTAAAAATCTATACTCCACCAAATTTGAAAACCTAAGCGAAATGGACAATTTTCTCGATAAATTCCACCTACCAAAACTAAATCAAAATCAGATTAACAGCTTAAACAGCCCAATAACCCCTAAGGAAATAGAAACAGTCATTAATAATC
>CAJQZJ010001301.1:2183699-2203631 GCA_907164525.1 Lophiomys imhausi
ATTGTATTGGTCTACGTCGGTATTGATATTTGTATATTGATACAAAAATTAAGATTATAGTTGGCCACAATGGTATTGACCCTTGTATATGGACGCAATATTAAGATTGTATTGGGCCGCATAGGCATTGATCTTTGTATATTGATACAAAATTAAGAGTATATTTAGCCACATTTGAATAGATCTTTGTATACTGATACAAAATTAAAGGTAACGCTTCCTAATGGTATCGTACCTAGAGATACTTAAAAATGAAATGTGAAGCTCTGGCCTCTTGATACCAACCGTCTTAAACTGTTTAGGATAGTTAAGAAAAACAAACTCCTAGTCATGCATGCATGTCACCTTGTTAGCTACTATGACAGTCTATCACAGATATTCTCTAAGCTACTCAGTAATCAAGTTGTTAAGAGACAAGCAACATTTGCTTATCTAAATACAAGAGATAGATAGGGCATCTTCAAAAACCCCAAGAGATCTGCAGAATATGGCATTCAAAGATGTGGTCTTAAATTAAGATTTTTTTTTGATATCATGACATATCAGCTCCTGACAGCACCCCCTATTCTACTCCAAGTAGAAGAAAAGCATTGAAGAATCTCCAGTGTGAGATGGTGGAATTAGTGGCAAGCCTATCTCTTGGCATGTAAAAACTCCTTGCTTCAACTGCAGACAGACTGCTGTCCAAAAAGGACAAAACTTGGTAGCAGGGAAGTCGACAGCCTAGCTCTGCCAAGACAGGGTAGGTTAGTCCTTCATAATCCCTGCTCTACAATAAATGTCTGTCAGAGAAACAGGACCAAAAGCCTGAAGACTGATGCTGGAATGTATGGAGAGAAAATGGGAACTGTCCAGGTAGTCACTGGTTTATCATTTCTTAGTATTGGAAGCTGCAGGCCCTGCACTTCCTATATAATCAGATATATTTATCCTTCTCAGCTCTCTGAGGTGGTTGAAGAATAGACAGCTTGAATCTCATAGCTAAATTTTGAGCTGTTTAGGAATCAAGAGGGCGTTCTAGATCTAAGAAGATGGTTATAATAGTGATGCAAGTTAGTATGAAAGCTAAGTCAGTTATAGAACTTTAAACTCATGGAGATGGTTAGAAGGTAGAAGGTTAAAGTCAGGGGCCAAATATGTATGAACTGGACATTGGGAAGGTATACTGGGCCATTTAACTCTCATAAATGTGGCATATTTAATTCTGCTGTTTTGTATAGAATTTACTGTTATAAGAGAAAGAACCATTTGTTGGATTGAAAAGGGAAGCTGTTGCGGGGGGAAGAGGGTGGAAGAGTGGGACAGGAAGGGGGAATAGGGAAGGGTTTGTGACTGAGATGTAACTTGAAGAAAAAAAATAAAGTACTTACATAAAAAAAATAAATTATGCAACCTGCTGAGAAAGCACAACTCACTTAAAGGTAAAGATATGACAATGTACTCATCATGGTGGGGACTTTTTTCTCACTGTTTTTTGTTGTTGTTCAAATCGGTGACTGCATAAAACTCAGAGAAAGTAACTGAATCTCACAGATTTCCCTCACTGATGAACTTGGCTGAAGAATGTCTGACCTATACAAGAGTCTTAATGTCCTCACCATACACATCTGTTCGTCACTGTAGAAACAGAGCTATCTGGATTAGCAGAGAGTGAAGGCCAGAGTTGTAATTCACCATAATGAAGAGAAAAAGCCATAGCCAAGTCCACTGGCTGTCCCACAGGTGGTTGTAGGCTGAGCTTAAGGTATAACCTGCTGGGTAACATAGACCATCTCAACTAACCAGAGCTACAAGGAAAGAAAAACTACTCTAGTCCAGACACTTCCCTCTACAAGGCATTGAAAGTGATAGTCCAAAGGACTAAGGAAGAAGCCATTCCATGGTGGTGGCAGTGGGGTGGGGATGTGGGTGGGTAGAGTGGTTTGTTGTTTTTCTCTTTCAGCAGAGTTTCAAATCTTTTAGACAAAAAAAAAAAAACTTACTGCACTTATCAGATGGCATACTTCCATGCATGCCCATATTCAGAAATTTATGGGCAGCACAAATTGGGATTTTTTTTTAAAGGGGGACACAAAGTTGGGGGATTCAGGAAGTAAGAATGGATATGGGCATAGTTAAGGGAGAAATAGGGAATGAATAAGATCAAAATATATAATATAAAATTCTTAAAGGATTAATAAAGATGAAATAAAATAAGAAAGAAATTGAGCCTGAGTGGAAGAGAAAGTAATTGTGGTTAAAAGGTGGGGATAAGCTAGAGAAGGGGAGGGGAACATATCTGAGAAGACACCATTATGAAACCCAATACTTTGTGTATGTTTACCTCAAATATTATTCTTTTAAACTGCAGAAAGAACAAAAGAAAGAAAGAAAAGAAAAGAAAGGAAGGAGAGAGAGCACATGAAATTATCCCTCTTCATACACTCCAACAGTCAATATTAGACTGTTTTGAAATCTCCTTTGCCAATTAAAATAGTCCAAAACTCTTTAATTTAGCCTCAGGAAGAGTCTTAGGACAAGGAAAAAACAGCCACATTCTTTGCTAAAATATAACCCAATAAAAAGTTCTCTAAACCAGATGCTAATATTCCCCCCTATAACTTCTTGATCTGGAACTCCATAGACCCTGCTGCTCTCAGCACTACTATCTTCCAAGCTCCTCATAGGATGCTCTGCTCAAAGTGTTCAACTACAGTCCCAAAGTCTTCCATATTCCTCTAAACAGCATGGTCAGTCCCGTCACAGAAATATCCCAGCCCTTTCTACTTACTTCTGTCTTATTTACTGTTGTACTGTGATAAAGAGACAACATGACCAAGGCAACTCATAACATAAAGCATTTAACTGAGAGCCTTGTTACAGTTTTAGAGGGTTAGTCCATGATCATCATGGCAGGAAGCAGACAGATATGATGCTGGAGCAGTAGCTGAGAGCTTTTCATCCTGACACGAGCTTTTGAAACCTCAAAGCCCACCTCCAGTGACACATCTCCACCAACAAGGCTGCACTTCCTAATCCTTCCCAAATAGTTCCACTAACTGGATACTAAACATTCAAACTTATGAACCTTTGGGGCCATTCTCATTCAAATCCCACAGTTGCCTAAACACAATCTGCATAATGAAAACACTACTTGACAGGCCTTTGTGGACAGGGTAAGGTCCTACCTTTAGATGAAGAGCTACACGTAATGAACAGCTGCGGTGACAAGGAGAATCAGTTTTCTCCAAGGAGGAGCCCCCTAATAGATTATCTTATGACTACCCAAGCAATCAATCCTAAGCACATGTACATACAAGTAACACAATTTGGACTCATTAGGTTGTGTGTGTGTATGTGTGCAATAATTATTGACTAGGTCAGTAATTTAAAAGAGACAGGGAAGGAATTGGAGTGGGAAGAAAGAAGTGTGTAAATGATGTAAGTGTGGTGCTTATGTAAGAAAGTCTCAAACAATTTCATAAGTAAAAAAAAGCAAAAGTATCTTTTTTCCTGTTATTGAAAATAGATTCTTTTCTCATATAATATATCCCAATTATAGTTTTCCCTCCCTCTACTTCTTCCAGTTCCTCTTCACCTCCCCTCCCCTCCAGATCCACTCCCTTTCTGTCTCTCATTAGAAAAAAGCGGCTTCTAAGAGATAACAACAAAACATGGCAAAAATAAAACATAAGATAGAGCAAAAACCATCAAATCAAAGTGGGACAAGTCAAGCTAACAGAAGGAAAAGAGTCCCAAGAACAGGCACAAGAATCACAGACCTACTTATTCACACACTTGGGAATCCCATAAAAATACTGAGCTAAAACTATAATATATACACAGAAGACCTGGCAGAGGGCAACACCCACATGACTCATTGAACATGGACAAGTCTAGCTGGTACCTACATGGAGCCTTTATCACTATGCTCTAGTGTCTTTGGTGTGGGAGGGTACTTTGCAGGCTACCAAAGAAGAAATGTAAACACCAACTCAGTCATAAACCTTTGTCCTACAACCCACCTTGTCTGAAAAATAAGCTATGGCAATGGTGGCACAGATCTTGTGGGAGTAGCCAACCAATGTCTGATTTGACTTGAGGTCCACTCCACAAGATGGAACCCATGCCTGATACTGCTTGAGTAACCAAGAACCAGAGACTAGTTAGTCCCAAAACCTAGGCAAAACCAAACACTACTGTTCATTTAAAAATGTATCACTAAAATGACCCCTAATGATATTCTGCTATACTTATAGATCAGTGCCTTATTCAGTCATCATCAGAAAAACTTCCTGCAGCAGGAGAAGGGAAGAGCTGCTAAGATCCACAGCCAGACATTATGCTGAGAGAGATTATAGGTGATGTCTCCATCAAACCCCTCTTAGAGCTCGGGGAACCCTACAGAAGAGGGCACGGAAAGAGAATAAGAGCCAAATGGAGGACACCAGGAAAACAAGGCCCTCTAAATCAACATGACCAATGTGACCTCACAGAGACTAAACCAGCAAGCACAGGGCCTACAAGGATATAAAATAAAAAGTGTCTTAATGAGCACCTGGAATGCACAAACAGACTCTTGCTGTTGAAAATAGTGTGCTCTAGAGATCATGCCTTGGTCAAAATAGTTCTCAAACCCTATACATTCACACAGTAGAACTTACAGAAGCCTATATGCTTAAGAGTGAGGCTTCATACCAACATGCCTTTCTCCTCCATTAACAGAAGTGCAAATAGAACAAGCGAAGACACTGAGGGAGACAGGTGAACTCACAGTACAGCAGAAAGGGGACATGCCCCTTTTCTGTGGATAGTTCTTGCATATGGCGCTATCATTTTTTTAAAATTTATTCATTCACTTACTTATTTGACAATAAGAAATTATGTATTTATCATGTAAAACATGGTATTTATCCATTATAATATGGGTAAATCTAGAAAATTACTCTATGTAATTGTCAATTTTTAAGGTCTTGCAATATTATGTAAAGTGGCCATTGGTTAGCACAATGCTTGCAGCATTCTAAAAGCAGAAATTTTAAAGGGAGCACATGGTTTTCAGTCCCTTACTCAACACAAAACCACCATTCCCAGTGACAGCATAAGATGTCCCAATGTGTGCTGTTCTGTTTTCTGCATTGTACTAGATAATTTACCTTAAGCAACCAAGTCTATTCCATGGTAGTTTTCATGTGGTAGTTAACTGTAATAATCTGATGATGAATACCTACCCTGTGGTACTTCTATATTACATTTTCAAAAGATATCTCCTCGGATTTTTAATTACTTCCACTTAAATCATTCTAACTTTTATAAAAAAAAAAAAGAAAGAAATCATTTTAAGCAACAAAAGAGGTTTTGTCTGATACTTTACCTCAAATATCTCTGAGAATTATTTTTAGCATAGCATATTTACTATTCAGACAGCATGTCCTAGTATCCAGCTAATTGTATTTCTGAACTGTGTACTTAACAACGAGGAAGAAGACATTACAAATCATTGGGCAATAACATTGACAACTGCTGGGGCTCCTACAATATTAAACGCTGAAGATGAAGCAGCCAATCATACAGACCCAACCGAGGGTCACTTTGCATAATGAAACTGCTGCATTAGAAAAAGACAGGCAACCCTGACCCAGATTTGTACAGTACGGTCGCTGCCCTAGACGTTTGTCAAGATTGTGCATCCGAGTGTATTCTTAATCAGTGAGCAATCAAAACAAATATTTCACTTCGCTTCATAAAGCCATACCATGTGATTGCATCCGACACATCTAGGGGAAGATAATCCCTTACAGTTCACTTCTTCCTGTTTCTCCATGGGGGCTGGGCTGCCTGAAGCCAGGCTCTTCACTGTCACACAGTAGACTGGGCATTTCAGAGGATCTGGTGAAGTCATGATTTCTTACTAGGAATAAGAATTACAATAAAAGTGACCGTTAGCCTAAATAGGACTTTCACAGTCAATGGGGATCTCCCAAATCAGACATATCGGAAGATCAGGGTGAGATTCTTTTCAACAGAAACAAAGGTATCGGTGTTGTTATTTCGACCTTTTTGGCAGTTAAAAAAAGGTGGGGAGAAAAACGTTAATCACTTCAGTTTGGAAATGGTTGGCTAATTTTTCATTGGATGTACTCATGGAGTATGTTGCATGGTGGATATAGCCAGCCCCCCAGCCTTTCTCACTGTATCACTTCCTAAGCTGGGAAAGTCTCACAAATTACCAATTTATCTGGGCCTCCATTTTCTCAAACAAAAAAAAAAATGCTGATAATACCAGTGACTTCTTCACAGAGCTGATGAAGGGATTAAATGCAAGTAAAGCCTTTATAATGTTTTGAACATACTAACCATTCAACAAAGGGCATTATCAATTACTAAATAATCCAATTAAATCTTCTTAGGTCTAATAACCAATTGGATGCATATCCTTGGCAAAGTCATGGTCAGAGTAAGATAATATAAAATTTTTACCTCATGAATCTTAACCCTACACACCTATCTATATTTGCCTGGTTAAAAAAATATAACTGGAAAGATACACAGCAAGTTTTTACCATTAGTTTCTTAGGAGTGGATTTGGTTGGAGAAATGAAAGAGACAAGAAAATATAACCTTTCGATATATGTTCTTGGGTTGAGTGATTCATTGTAATCAGCACGGATTCCTTATGTAATTTGATAAGTCCACTAAAATAAGAAAAATGTGTAGTGGTACTTAAACATGTCACTGCTTAAAGCCAGAGCTACCTAGCATTGGACCTGGCAATAGAAACCAGAACAGGGGTCAGGAAGGAGGAAAGGCTGTTATCAAGCCAGGCCTGACATGGAAGTCCCTTCCCACCTACTGTGTGTCATATGACAGCCAGCTCCTAGAGGACACTGACAGGACCGTGGGTAACTTCAGCTGTGTTGGTGACTACAGATGACTCATTAATGGATGATTCTGTCCCGGAGAGCATGTGATCCTGTGTGTGTCAGTGAGGATTATGAGATTATATTGCAGAGGCTTAAGCAATGGATGTTTCTTTCACCGGCACACTACATCTCTGGTGCAGATCAGCACAGCTCCATGTTGGACCCCATGGAGGTGGAAAGGCCTCTGGGTCCATCTGGAGCAGAGCTGGACTCACAGCAAGGGAAAAGAGTAAAGAGCAAGAGTTTCTCAGGACATGGCTCTTCTGCTATTCCTTTCCCAGAAAAAGGTGTGTGAGTGTATCTGCGCTCGACAACGATGTGCTGCCTTCCATCATGGAAGGTTCCAGTGTGAGTGGAAACCAAGGCACGCAGCCAGCCACGTTGTGCTTCTCCGGCACCCTGAACTCTTCACAGGGATTCCCCCTTTGCTTCTTGAGCATTAGTCCACAATCACTACTGAAACCCTTAAGCTAGATGCATTTCAGAATTCTGCAGTCCATTACCACACATTAGGTAATGGTCTAAATGATATTTGGGTAGCACCCGCATTAAATACTTCTGTAGCAAAATACAAATAGCCAGATGAAGTGAGATAAATCCAGAAATCACCTTGTCTTGGTTTAGAACCGGTATTTCCACTAAACAAAATTGCATACTTAAGAAAAATGAGGATTTTTCAGAGTTTTGTGAAATTAGGGTTGTAAATATCATCGAGAATTAGCTATTGAGGAAATCCACTTTCAAGCCCCTTCTTCCAACAGAAATGAAACAAAGCCCAGAATATAGAGAAAGCAACATGTTCAGCAGATCCATGAGACACTCTCTCTACTTCTTGTCTTGTACATAAAGTTATATGAAAATTTAAAGTCAACTTCCCAGGTGTAAATTGTCAAAAAAATGGGAAGGGGAGGAAGTCAAACCAAATTTGAACATGCTTCAGATCTCTCCATGTTATAGAAAGATGCAATATATCTAAAAAATATATCAAATATTTGATCTATATTTACATTAAAGACAACTGTTTATGTCAATAATCTCTAGGTAACTTAAATTTCAATATGCATTCAGGAATTTGAACCAAATGAATGGTGATATGATAGAGAATAATCTAGAATAAATATCAAAAGAAAAAATTGCATGAAAAGTTATTTACTTTGCACAAACCCCTGATATCAGGCAATCAAAAGCAAGAAAATTGATTGTCGAGTTCTTAACTTCAGAAGGACTGTAACAGCCACAGTTCTAGGGTATCATTGTCCACTCTGCCACTCGGTTGTGTGAGATTTAGCAACTCGGCACATTCATCTCTTCCATGTAAGATGGTTATCGACATCTTACCTCTGCATCATGAGATTGCTGAGCTTCAGGTAAGTAAACCCTTCCATGCTCAGAGCTGTGCATAGGTGTTAGTGCTTCTGATATGGCCACTCCTTTTCCACCCCTCCTTCCTCTGTGTGGACATATAGAGACCACTTTAAAAGTTCACTGGGCTTTTCCCATATTGAGGTACATTCATTCCTTACTTAACCAGCATTCGCTGAACACCTATTACATAAGAAACAGAGGAGTGAGCAAATCAGTGTATTTCCTGCCCACACAGGGCTAAGTCTGAGTAAGATTCTGGAGGATGCAGATCCTGAAGATGCAGGAGGAGTCTGCACTGAGGGTCAGCCTTGTGGGACGGGGCTCTGACAAGGTGCTTCCAGTGACTGAGGTGAAGTACTAGTGAACAAGGCTATAAGACACCAGTCTGCTAAAGGATGTACCCCAGAGTGGTCAGATAAGGATTGGGGGCTCTGTTGGGGTTGACAACTGTGGACAGACATGATGCACGGTCTAGAGTTATCATAAAGATTCCAGTAAATATTCAGAAATCAACGGACAGTACCCTCAGAGTGCCTCAGCTCCCTGCTGCCTGCCAGCCTTTACCTCTCACCCAGTTAAGTGGGAACAGCTCTGGCATGGCCCTGTAGAGATGTGCAAAAGCAGCTTTGTCCTGAGGTCTGTAGGAAGTTCCAGTGGATGCAGGGCACAGCTGCTGGGCTTTCCGTGAGGTCAGGATGGCAGATGTTAAAGTCCTCTGGGCTTTGTAGCCAGATGGGAAAATCTAGAAGTGGGAACAAATGGGCCACAAGTCACCTGGGTCTGCTCATGAGGACCATGGGCAATGCAAGGGAAACTAGCAGCTCTTAGAATGAATGATGCTCCCGTGTCCCCAATGCCAAAGCAATATGAAAATTTCTTGGGATGAATGCAGTATCTTTTTCCAAGATGTCCTGTGAGTATATCACAGACAGAAAATCCTCTACTGGGTATAGTGAAGGATACACTTTCAGTACTATGCTTTATCAGCAGTTACTTGCTAGGGATGGGAATACCATAGTAGATGTATTGCTCCTCTTGATTGTGGGAAGAGGGAAATGTGCTTAGATACTTCTTAGAATGTCACGATGTGGGTGGAAAGACATGAAGAAGGATCACAGTGTGAGTTTTTACTTGGTGCACTGAGATTCAGGGGTGTTTGCATTTGGTCTCATTGCAGGTCTGATCTGCTGTGCTGCAGAAGGGCTGGCTAGATCAATGTCCACAAGCCCACAGAACTGCAGATGAGACCGGCTGGAGCTCAGGCACAGTCTACAGCCAACTTCTCTGGTTAGTTCTGCTCAAGGTCAATACACTCTAAAAACCCTCTCATGAAAGAATCAGGAAGACAATTCCCTTGTGAGAAGACCCCCTGCTGCTTCGGCCAATGCCTCACTTCTTTCCCAGGAAACGTGTTCCCACAGACCGAGGAGTCCTTACCCACCCAATGTCAGCCTCCTTGAAGTTCACCATCTCCAGGACATGAATGGGACGGAATTAACAACTTCTGATAGCAAACCACACCTTCAACTCACCATCATATTTAGAGTTTAACGTAAGTGTTGTTCTTTCAGTCCACACTACTCAGATGCTAGCTAATGCTGTCATAATACCTGTTCAGAAGGCTCAAAGGGATTGCACCTCAGAAAGTGTGCACTGGTGACTTTCAAACAAACTGCAGAGCCCAAGGGCCCACTCTTTGGTGTACCCATCTTGGAGGCAAGACGTAGAGCGCAGGAATCTACAACAAAACAAGCACCTAGGATTATTCTACCTCAGGTCCAAAATCTTACTGTGTAAGTCAGTAGATAAAGAGTCTGGATTGTGATGGAAGTTCTGATTTCTTTAAAAAACATGGTTGTGTTAAATGAATGTGTGGGGTTTTTTTTGTTTTTGTTTTTGTTTTTTTGCTTTGGTCTCAAGTAGGGATGCTTTGTCCACCGCTAAAAAACAGATTCATGAGAGAAGCATGAAAAACACCCTGATAGAAGAGTGTGTGATGTTTTGCCAGCTGGAAACTGTCATATGTGGCAAACATGCTTTTTTGCTGGAAAATATCCTTTGATGAACAGACTCTTTGGAGCTTTTGGTCAAAAGAAATTACCTCATACAGAGGGCATAAGGTTGGCCAATTAGAAAGCATCCTTGTGCAGATTTTGAGAGGGTATAAACAGAAATCCCAGAAACATAGGAGGGCTTTTTTGCTTGGTATTACTTCTCATCACTTCTCATTGCTGCTGAAGGTCCAACTCCAGGTCAGGCTGAAGACCTCAGTCCCAAGTGGGGCTGCAGCAATTGCCATCACGGTTGCTACCAATATTGGATCCGGGTAGCCACTGCTGATGCTGCTGATTGCTGTGTTCCCATCACTTCTGATACCTGTTCCTGTGTGTGCTGTTTGGCTGCTCTGCTGGAATCCTGATGAATTGCCCCAAGGACCTACAACTGAAGAGGTCTACATCTTCTATCTCTATTAATATCCTTTCTCCCATACCTCAGGTAGGCAGGTTGGAAAGTGGATAGAGATATTAATATAACAATAAATAAATAGTTTAGAAGTACACTCTCACTGAAGTGATATCCCGGTGTCTGACATTTACTAAGCACAGAAAATGCAAAATCAGTATAGGTTAAAAACGGGGAAATACAGATGTGGTCTTGCTCTAGCACTAGTTGGACTGCCTGTGTTATGCCTTACAGTTCTCCTTGAATTTCTCAAATAAGTCACAAGAAGCTCTAAATATTTTATAGAAATTAAGATTCATAAATGACAGAATAAACTCAATACCTTAATGCATGACCGACAAGGACCACCGTGTGTCATGCTGAACCCTAAATGTTTCTGTTTGGGTTTACACTCCATCATCTTGATCTTGCACTTTATTTACACATATGTACTAGGTTTATGCACCAAGGCAATCTACCTTGTTTATGCAATGATAGGTTTACAATTGATTTTAAAGTTGGCAATGCCAATCTTAACACATGAGCCACCTCTCCTGTCATCTCTGTAACTTCAGTTCCTCTTGAACTCAAGTTTATTTTTGCACATCTACGGATGTTTTCTCCCCCCGCCCCACGCTACTACTACTATAAGGTTATAAGAGCACACTGTTTTCCTTTTAGTCTCTTCCACAATACATTTGCTCTCGTGAACTTCTTTGTTGTTCAGCAATGTCTTGTTCTGACCGCCAGCTCAATCTTTCCCTTTCCCTTGCCCAGGACATAAAGTCCACACCAGTCCTCCCAATCTCCTGTAAGAGGGACCGGAAAGTGTACAGAGAGTGTATTGTATGGATGAATCTACCTGTCAATAAAATACTGTGGCCTATAGGAAAAGGTAGATTAGAAGGTGGGCATCTGGTAGGCAGAGAGGATTCTGGGGGAGTTCCAGGCATGGGAAGATATGAAGATGAGAGCTGCATGGTACCTGAGCACAGGCAACTAGGCATGTGGCAGAACTTAAATTAGAACAAATGAGCTACTGTAAGTTCTTAGCTAGTCAGGGAACAAGGCTAGCTGCATGGCCTAGGTATTTGTGAATATGTTTTGAGTTTCACAAGTCTTTATTCTGGGAGCTTGAGGTCAAGAGGAAAACACACCTGCCTACCACAGTAAAGACTCAGCTCCCAGGGATTTCACAAGTGCTCTCAAACATGCATGGCACCCAGTCCTCCACCTCCTCAAAGATGAGACTACTACAGGAGAGAGAAAGTTACTGCTACCCTGTGCTGGGGACATCCCAGCCCGTGTCACTGTAAGTCTGCTCTCATCACCCCCATCCCCACCCCCACTGGGGGGGGGGATGAATACTAGTTCTGAGTGCTTCCTGGCTGTCTCAGTTCAGCAGCTGGCACCATTGTAGGTACTGACTGGGGTGTGCAATGCTGGGATGCAGAGGTCAGTAGAACTGAGAAGTAATAGTTGAATAGGTGAGACAGACAGAAAAACCATCAGCCAGAAGAGCTGGTGGAAGATTTCCTGAAAGAAAAGTCACCAGCAGTGGCTTGAAGTGTGAGTAGGGGGTTCCTCAACTGAAAGAGAGAACAAGGAAGAAGATGAGGAAGAACCGTGATCAAAGGTAGCAGGGGTGGCAGCTGGGGCAAAGGCAGACAGTGGTTTGGCATTGCTGGACTAAACAGTATAAACCTGGAATGGGACTATATGAAGCTGAAGGCCAAGCAGAGCCCAGAGTGTAAATTGATTTTGTGTGTAAGGAGCTGCCAAGAACAGTTTTTAATGGGACGCTAGACCAATTTGAATTTGCCTATTTATTGTTTTTATTATTATTTTAGTACCAGGAACTAAGCCCAGGTCTTTGCACACGCTAGGCAAACTGTATACAGCTCCAGCCAGATTTGCATATCATGCACCCCTTTGGTCAAAGTGGACAGCTGGGATGCAAGCGTTGAGCAGGGCAGGGTTGAAGGTGTCAAGGACAGTTCTGAGGCTTCTGCAGCTGTCGAGCCCAGACCTGCTGCTGGTGCTGCAATAAGGTCAGAAGTGACCATGAAGAAGGGATGGGTCTGAGCAATCGTTTAAAGGACTCTACCAATTGGGTGTGTCCAATAAGGAGAAATTAGAACTACTTCCAGCTTTCAGCTCCTGTGACTCAGAAATCGTTTTACTAGAGCAGGAGGAAAAGAAAAAACTAAGCTATAAGTATGAGGCTATTTATGGAGTCACCACAAACCCCAGCTCCCTGTTCCCAAGACAAGCAAGCCTCATACATGCTGGAGACTTGTAAGGCGTTACTTACCATAACGCAAAGAACTGTTTGCCCTGAAGGGCTTCTTCAGGGAAGTTTCACTGTCAACACTTCGGTTTTTTTCCTTTACTATCTCCATGGCGGTGAATGTCCAAATACACCAAGCAAGCGCTCCACTCCCTGCACTTGGCCTAGCACTCTGCTGGAATGATACGCAGAGTCGCACCTGCGCTTACACCTGCCAGAGCTTCCCCGTGAGATCTGCTGCTGAGCATCCAGCAGCTCAGACAGGCGTCCAGCAAGGAGGGTCCTCGGGTGGCATCAGGGGCAACTCTTAAGAACCAAGTCTATAGCTTGTTTTGTATTTTGGAAAAAAAATCTAAATGATTACTTACTAACAAATAATACTTCTAAGAAAACGATGCATGGATGGGTGAGTGAGTTCCCTCCCCCGTCAGTCATTTGATGGGTTATAGACATATATCATTATTTAGGGGGTTTGGTTACAAGTTGTCAGACAGTCTTGTTAAATAGGTTTTGGAGGTAGACCCAGGGATTTCTCTCTTTTTCTTTTCTCCATCCTTCTTTCTCTCCTATGTGGGGGGAAGACTTTTTTTTTTAAATGGGATATAGACATAATATAGGAATGATAAAGAAAAGGGGATAGATTATTGAATATGCTCTTCTATCTTTGTATATTGATACAAAATTAAGATTATATTTGGCTACATCGGCATTGATCTTTGTATATTGATACGAAATTAAAGTTATCACTAGTATTGTCCCTATATAATATTTAAAAATGCAATGTGAAGTTTTGGCCTTTGGATAGAAACTGTCACAAAGTGTTTAGTATAATTAAGAAATGCAAACTAATAGTCATTCAAACATGTCATTTTGGTAGGTACAGAGTAGTTTATCACAGATGTTTTCTAAGATAATCAGAAATCAAGTTCCTAAGAGACAACACTTGTTTAGGCAAATATATGGAGGTAGATAAGTGGTCTTCAAAAACCTCAAGAGATCTGCAGAATATGGCATTCAAAGATGTTTTCTTAAGAGTTTTTGATATTGAGACATGTCAGCTCCTGACAGCACCCCCTATTCTACTCCAAGTAGAAGATGAGCATCGAAGAATCTCCAGTGGGAGATGATTGAATTGGTGATAAGCCTTTCTCTTGGCAAGAAAAGCCCCTTGCTTCAACTGTAGACAGACTGCTGTCCAAAAAGGACAAGACTTGGAAGCAGGTAAGTCAACAGCCTAGCTCTGCCAAGACAGGGTAGGCAAGTCCTTCATAATTCCTGCTTTACAATTAATGTCTGTCTGAGATACTGGGGCAAAAGGCTGAAGTTTGATGCTCTAATGTATTGAGAGAAATTGGGGACTGTCCAGGCAGACAATTGTCTGTTATTTCTTAGTTTTGGAAGCTGTTGGCCCTGCACTTCCTGTTTATTCAGATATGTTTATCCTTCTCAGGTCTCTGATGTGGTTGAAGACTAGATACAGTCTCACAGTTAAATTTTAAGTTGTTTAGGAATTAAAAGGATGTTCTAGGTCTAAGAAGATGTTTTTAAGTTGGTAATGCAACTTAAGGATGGGACTGAGTTAGGTATAACTTTAAACTCATTGAGATAGATAGATAATAGAATATTAATATCAGTTGCCAAATATGTATGGACTGGACATTGGGAATGTATGTTATACCTTATAATTTTCATAATTATGACCTAATTATTCTTATTGTTTTGTATTGTATTTATTGTTATAATAAAAAGAGTATTTTATTGGACTAAAATGAGGAACTGTTGGGGGGAAGATATACATTAAATTTTAAAAATATGGATGGATGATTGTTGTTTCCTATATTTCATTTTATTTGCAATCCTTAAACTTAATTTCTAAAAACCCATAAATGCATTCCATTTCCTTATCCCTACCAATCATTCTTTTCTTCTTATAAAACACAAAATTCGGGAAATTCTCTACCTCCTTAATAATGGCTGTGGATTCAGTGGATGAGGAAGAAAAGCAATGCATTAATAGGAAAACATTTTCAAATTGTTCCAATTAAAGTCCTTACTGAGATGCTGTGAAATTACTAGAAATATATGTAAGTGTGTCTGATTGTATATAACATACATTGTAAATAACACATTCATATTTGAGAGTGTATTTGAACTTGATCCAACAGAACTACTTTGAGTGGTTTTTATTTACACTAAGAAAATAAAGAGTACAAAAGAATAGCAGGTCAGTTCAAGATTCCTCTTCCAATCTGTTTTGAAAGCCTTAACTCATCTCCTGAAGTTCCCCAGGTCAGCTCCTAGAGAACAGTTGGGCTGGATGGGATACCCCTTAGGAAGAACTCTCCGTATCAGTATCTGGAGGATACCATCTGTAGGAACCATCACCATAGTAGTGGGTGGGGAAGCTGACCTCAGTATAGTGACAGCAGAGATGTCAGGTGATTGGAAAGACCTTTTGAGGTGTCCCATTTAGGACTGAGGGAATTGACTCTGCTTCCTCAAACTGTCTTCAGTATAAACTGATCTCTGGAAGGGAAGGACTTTGGGTAAAGAGCCAACAAACAACATCCAGGAGAGTTGGCAGCAGAGAGCAAGTCTCTCAAGAGGGGTTGGACAGGGTGACATGTGCAGCCAACAGTTCTGTTATCTGCTGGTACCAGTTATCTGCCCTAAGGATAGGGTCTGACAAGTGCAGCACACTGTGTCCTACATGTGAGATCCAGGAAAGGGAGCAAAGCTGCCAGTGAATTCATTTGAATCTGTGAAAACACGGACCTTAGGCAGCAGCATCTTCAGTCTTGCAAGTCTATGTGTGGAGTGAAGAGATGGCTCAGCAGTTAAGAGGACTTATGGCTCTTGTAAGGGGCCGGGTTTGGTTTCCAGCACTCACCTGGTGGCCCAAAAGTCATCTGTAACTCCAGTTCCACGGATCTAATACCTTCTTCTGGTGCCATGGGCAGCAAGCACTTACATGACACACAAACATGCAAGCAGGAAAACTACTCACACACATAAACTAAAGGTAAATGAGTCCTTTTTTTTAAGTCTAGATGTGAGCCAAATTTATCACACTATACAAGTGGGATTTTGTAGTCTTCCTTTATGTCGTGTGTGTGTGTATGTGCATGTGTGTGCATATGTATGTATGTGGTGGGTATGTATGTATGTGTGTATGCATGTGTGTGCATTTGCATGTATATGTGTGTGTGTGTGTGTGTGTGTGTGTGTGTGTGTGTACAATATATATCTTTCCAAAAGAAGCATTTATAAATAACATAATCAGGGCTGCAGAGATGTCTCAGTGGTTAAGCTCACTGGCTGATCTTCCAGAGGACACAGGTTCAATTCCCAGCACCACATGGCGGCTCACAACCGTGTGTAACTATAGCCTTAGGAGATTTGATACCTTCTTCTGGTATCTGTGACACCAGCACACACATGGAACACAGACACATGTATAGGAAAAAAAATGGCCATAAATACAAAAATAAAACTAAATTCATCTTTAAAAAATGAGAAATACTGTGTAACCTGAGGCTGACGAGATGGCTCAGTCCATGAAGTGTTTACCACGTAAGGATGAAAACCTGGAAGTCAACGTCTACATACAACCTATATGGAGAAGTTTGGTGTGGGTTGCGAAATGCCTCGGTAGGCTGTGTTTTCCTCAAAAGCATAAGGACTTAAGTTCAGACACACATAAAAAGCTGGTTGTCAGGTACCTATAATTCCAGCAGCCAAAGGTATGGAGGGCAGAGACAAGTGGATCCCTGTGGGTTTGAAAGCCAGCGAGCCTGGCCTATATGGTGAAGTTCTAAGCTAGTGAGAGACTTTGTCTCAAATAAAAAGATGAATTCTGGTTTCTGTAACTGCACACATGTGTTCACGTATACACACACACATGTCCACCAACACAGACAGGAATATACCCACAATTCTCATGTGCATG
Source organism: Lophiomys imhausi (assembly GCA_907164525.1). Classification (NCBI taxonomy): domain Eukaryota; kingdom Metazoa; phylum Chordata; class Mammalia; order Rodentia; family Muridae; genus Lophiomys; species Lophiomys imhausi. Next base: position 2,200,648 of record CAJQZJ010001301.1, read on the forward strand.
CATGCATACATATACAAAATTAAAAATTAGCACAATCATCATAGTACATGGACTGAGATATGTGTGAAAGTTTATAACAGACAAACACAGATCTAAAGTTCCACGGTTAAGAAACATTTAAACAAATTTTAGCAAATCTCTATTATGCCATGAACATTCCCACTAAATAGTATGGTAAAAGAATATTTGTTGATGTAGCAAAGACTTTTTTTTAAGTAAATGAACAGGCTTTCAAATGGTTCCTATATTGCAAAAGAGGAATCTCTCATGGCTGAGAGACACTTGAAGAAATGCTCAGCATCCTTAGTCATCAGAGAAATGCAACTCAAGAAGACTCTGAGATTCCATCTCACACCTGTCAGAATGGCTAAGATCAAAAATGACAGCACATGCTGGTGAGGTTGTGGAGAAAGGGGAACATTCCTCCATTACTGGTGGGAGTGCAAGCTTGTACAACCACTATGGAAATCAGTCTGGCAAAATCTTAGAAAACTTGGAATAGCTCTACCTCAAGACCCAGCCATACCACTTCTAGGTATACATCCAAATGATTCCTCACCAAACCACAGGGAAGTTTCCTCATCTATGTTCATAACAGCCTTATTTGTAATAGCTAGAAACTGGAAACAACCCAGATGTCCCTCAACCGAGGAATGGATTAAAAAAAAAAAAAAACTGTGGTACATGTACACAATGGAATACTACTCAGCCATCAGAAACAATGATATCATGCAATTTGCAGCCAAATGGATGGAACTAGAGAAGCTCATCCTGAGTAAGCTAACCCAGACTCAGAAGGATGCACATGGCATCTATTCATTTATAATTGGATTTTAACCATATAGTACAGGATATCTATACTATAGCCAATGCACCAAAAGGAACAGGAACATAGACTTTTTTCCTGTCAATGAGACACTTTGCCCTACTGGATCTGCCTTGTAGGGACTGGGAGGGGTGGAAAGAGGGCACTGTGATGGAGATGTAACCTGAAGTAATAAATAAACATAAAAATAAAAAGCTTGAAAAAAAAAGAAAGAAAGAAATGTCAGCTGATGTGGAGCTGACTGAGTTTCGCCTCATTTCTCCTGGTGGGAGTTGGTATGACATTCAGCCTCCAGCCTACAAATCAGCAGGAAGCCTGGGGAGCCAATGCCAGCTGGAGCCAGGCAGTAAGCCTGGTGATGAAGATCTTAGCTGATGGGGTTCGACAGTCAGGGTGATTCCCAGCTCCACCATCCACTGACGTGGCCCTAAGCAAGTTGTTCAGCTAGAACTGCGTCCCAATTGTAAAACGAGGTGGTAAGAGCTATTCCACACTGGATTGCTGTAGAGACTGAGTAAATCCATGCACAAAGTGTAGAACAATGCATGGTGTGATGTTGCTGTGCTGTGAAGTGAGGGCAATGTTTGAGGGACACTAATTTTACTTATTTATTTATTTATTTATTTATTTATTTGTTTGTTTGTTTATTTGTTTGTTTGTTTGTTTTTGCATTTAAAAAGTCTCTGGGAGGATTTATAAGACAGGAGTAACAGTAATTATTCCTTTGGGAGATGATAACAGTGATGGAAAAGGGGACCTTAATTAATCTCTTTTCATAAATTTTTAACTTTTTAACCATACACATATGGTATCTATTAATATGCACAACCACTACATCAAAAGACAATGTACAGAGTGCACGTCATTCTATGTAGAACAATTGTCAGTGATGATACTTATCACTACGGCTGTCACCCTCACCCCTAAGTTAGCAAGACTGTCAACACTCCCTAAAAAGTCAAGGCCCTGAGAGAAACCACAGATTCTTGCCCAAGCCTTTAAGATCTAAGACTCCTCATGGCTGTTTCAGAATTCCCAAGGCATCACCCAGATCCAAAATTCTACAATGCTTCTAGAGGATTTCTCTTTTTTTTTTTAACTTTTTTTCCTCTATTTTTTATTTCTTCAAGTTACATCTCAATCGCAGTCCCCTCCCTATTCCCCCCTCCAGTCCCACCCTCCCCCCTTCAACCCCCCCCACCTCTTCCCCCCTTTTTTTTAAGTTTAAGGTATATCTTATTTCCCCCTACAGTTTCCCCTTTCAGTCCAACAAATGGCTCTTTCTCTTATAATAATAAATACAACACAAAACAACAGAGGTAATTAGGCCACAGTTATGAGGGTTATATGGCTTAGCGTACATTCCCAATGTCCAGTCCATATGTATTTGGTACCTGACTTTAACATTCTACTATCTAACCATCTCCATGAATTTAAAGTTCTATATCTAACTCAACATTCATACTAACTTGCAACACAATTTTAAAAGTATCTTCTTAGATCTATAACACTCTCTTGACTCCTAAACATCTCAAAATTTAATTATGAGACTCTAGCTATCTGTTCTTCAACCACCTCAGAGACCTGAGAGGGATAAATATATCTGATTTTATAGGAAGTACAGGCCATACCACCCTGAACACGCCCGATCTCGTCTGATCTCGGAAGCTAAGCAGGGTCGGGCCTGGTTAGTACTTGGATGGGAGGATTTCTTTTTTTTTTTTAATAATTTATTTTTTATTTCTTCAAGTTACATCTCAAACACAATCCCCTCCCTACTCCCCCCTCCAGTCCCACCCTTCCACCCTCCTCCCCCTCAACTCCCCCATCCTCTTCCCTTCTTTTTTTTTTTTTAGTTTAAGGTATTTATTTTTCCCCCCAACAGCTCTCCCTTTCAGTCCAAAAAATGGTTCTTTTTCTTATAACTATAAATACAATACAAAACAACGGAAATAAATAGGCCACAATTATAAGAGTTATATGGCTTAGCATACATTCCCAATGTTCAGTCCATATGTATTTGGCACCTGACTTTAACATTCTACTATCTAACCATCTCCATGAGTTTAAAGTTCTATATCTAACTCAGCTTTCATACTAACTTGCCTCATAATTTTAAAAATATCTTCTTAGATCCAGAATACCCTCTTGATTCCTA
>CAJQZJ010001301.1:2208159-2232311 GCA_907164525.1 Lophiomys imhausi
GTGTGTGTGTGTGTGTGTGTGTGTGTGTGTGTGTGTGTGTGTGTGTGCAGGTTTCCCTGGGTAGTGGATCCCTACTGTTCATTCTTAATGGCATCTCTCACTCAAAAGAAGGGAACTATCACTATTTGAGAACTATTCTGTCCCTGTAGGTCCAAGAAAACACAACCACAGAAAGGAAATCTTTGCAGATGCTGCCACAGGTGAATTGTTTGATCTCACCCATACTGCCTCATATGTTGAATACTGTCAGCATTAACCTCAAAATACCATATCATGCGGCGATAGTGTCTGCAAAACTACTAAACGAAGTCATTAGAGTAGCCCCCAACCGAGCAGAGCTTGTTCTCTTATAAGGAGAAGAAATTTGGGCCCGACTCAGTGGCACAGGCCTGTGGGCTCAGCTGCTCAGGAGGCTGAGGCAAGTTCAGGAAAACCTGAGAAACTTAGTGGGATCCTATGTCAAAATACAAAGAGAGAGAGAGGGAAAAACTGGATTATGTAGCTTAGCAATAAAGCATTTGATCATCATGTGTGCATGAGACCCTGGGTTCCCAGGATTGCACCAAAAGAAAAACGTTTACACACACGCAGGGAAAGGAGACTATGAAGCATGAGAAGGGACTAACGGTAACCTTGGACTGTGAGAAAACAGCTAATTCGCCTATAGTACTTTGTCCCAGCAGCATAGCAAACTCAAAAGGTCTCTTGTTGTATTCATTTCTGGTTTCATATGCCCTGGTCAGAGAAAAATGGAAAGGACTGTTTGAAAGTTGGAAATTCCCAATACTCTATTCTCATTTTGATTTTTATGTACAAGATCAGAAATATTAAAACCTAGAAATGTCCACATGCTCAAATAACCTGCTCCTAGAAAGGATGAAGAATATAAAATTATTTTTGCTAAAATCATTCAAGAATGAGAGAAGAGTCAGTGCGTAAGTTGTGAACCAGCATTTTGCAGCCCAGGCCTCCCTCTTCTCACAGGTCACTGAGCACTGCTGACAAGGACTTTGTGTTTTAAATTCTACTTATTTTTAAACAGAACATGTGGGGTGATTGTAGTGGTAATTCTTTAATTTTGGGTTTCTTTAAAAAAAACACCAAAATATTATAAGAATATCTTTTCATTTTAATCCCAGGAGTGGGGATATCGGGCTGCTTCCAAGCAGCTCACTATGATTTGCCTGTGCTCTAGCAGAGGTGTGGTTTTGCTAACTGCAGATAGTTTCTGCAACTGTGTGCCATTTGGAACTCTGAGAACTTTTTAGAGGGTATATAAATAAATGCTAGGGCCCTGAGAGTCAGGGTTAGTGGTTGCTGGTTATTCAGGGGTGTTGGTTGCAGTCTGTTAGTTTGTGAGCATAGAAAAAAATTAAAGGAAAGAAATTAGATTCAAGGATCTCTATCTCTCCCCTCTATCCTTCTAGTGATATGAGGTGAAATGAGGGTGATAAAGGATGGGAAAAAGAAGAAACCACAACGTAGAAAAGACCAGCTACTGGCTATTGTAATTTTTTATTATTTTATTGAAAAATTTTTTTTCATACAGTATATTCTGGTTACAGTTTCCCCTCCCTAAACTCTTCCCAGTTCCTCCCCACCTCCACTTTCATCCAGATCCACACCCTTTCTGTCTCTCCTAAGAAAACAAACAGGCATCTAAGGAATAACAATAAAATAAAATAAGATAAAACAAGGACAAGTTGGACTAGGAAAAAAACAGAAGAAAACTAGACAACAAAAAACCATAAGAAACACATACAGATGCAGAACCTACACATTTGCACCCACAAAAATGTTATTAAAACATAAAACTGGATCTGCAAAGGACCTGTATGTTTAAAAAAAGAAAAGAAAAACCCTGACAAGGAACCTCCAAAGATGCCATTGAGTTCATTTTCTGTTGTCCATCTACTGCTGAACATATGGTGGCCTATCGTTAGGAGTGGTTTGTTTTCCAAGTGAGACCCACTTGAGGAAAACTAATTTTTTTGTTTGTGTGAGGTTATCAACTGGAAGCAGCTTCTAGGGTGGGGGAATGTGTCAACTTCCCCTCTTGCTGAGACCCCATCTGTTGTAGACCTGTGCAGGCCCTGTGTGTGCTGCCACAGTCTCTGAGTTCATATGTGTATTATTCCTATTGCGTCTGGAAGACACTGTTTCTTTAGCATCATCCCTCCCCTCTGGCTCTTACAATCTTTCTCAAAGTTCCCTGAGCCCAGAGGGGAGGGACTTCATGGAGACATGCCATTTAAGACTGGGTATTTCAAGGCTTCTCACTCTCTATATATTACCTGGCTGTGGGTCTCCGCTGCTGGGGGAAGCTTCTCTGATGATGGCTGAGCAAGGCATTGATCTATGAGGATAACAGAATGGTGTTAGGAGTCATGTCATTGCTATGTTCCTTTAGCAGCACAGCAGTATTTTATTTTCTCCTAAGTTCATGGCCTATCTAGTCTCAGGTTCTTGACCACCCAAGTTGTGTCAGGTATGGCTTCTGTCTTATGGAGTGGGCCTTAAATCCAATCACATAGTGGTTGGTTACTGCCACAAGCTTTGTGCCACTATTGCAGCAACATATGTTCCAGGCAAGTCACCATCATAGATGGAAGGTTTGTAGCAGGGTTGGCGTTTATCTTTCTATTTTGGTAGCATGCAGAGTACCTTCAGTATCATGAACATTAGTCCACAGGAGTGAAGGCTCTAGGTAGGCACCAGCTTAACTTCTCAGTGTTATGAGCTGTATAGTCTTCAGCATGGAGAGCAAACAACACTTTGGCAATAGGCGGGGCTGTTTGGGGTCTCTTTGGTCAACAACTTGAGTAAATATAACCAATTCCCAATACAGGAAGCTTCATTTGGTGGTGAGAGATGTCCAGTGTGGGCTCTGTCTCCATTATTTGGCAATTTCATTTAGATCAACTTCATATATGTATATATTTTAGGAAGTTTCTATTGTATTAGGTTTCCATATCTGCCCTTAAATGGCCCTTGGTTTTAGCAGCCCCTCCCTGTGTTCTCTACCTCACCCCATCTCTCTTCCCATCCCCACTTGATCCTCCCATTCCAGTGACCACCACCCTCCCCACACCCATCCATCCATAACTATATATTCTATTTCCCCTTCCTAGGGAGGGCCATACCTCCTTCCTCACCCCTTACTCTATACCTAACCTTGGTGGTTCTATGGAGTGTAGCTTGCTCATGAAATACCTAACAGCTAACATCCACATATAAGTGAATGCATGCCATATTTGTCTTTCTGGGTCAGGGTTACTCACTCAGAATGATTATTTTTTTCTAGCTCTATCCATTTACCTGCAAATTTCATGATTTAATTTTTTAATGGCTGAAAAGTATTCCATTGTGTAACTGTACCATGTTTTCTTCATCTATTCATATGTCGATGGGCATGTAAGCTGTTTCTGATTTCTGTCTATTATGAATACAGCAGAAGTGAAATTGGTTGAGCAGTGTCTCTGTAGTAGGATGAAGTGTCTTTTGGCTATATTCCCAAGAATGGAGTAGCTGGATCTTGAGGAACATCTCTTCCCAGCTTCCTGAGGAGCTGCCACACTGATTTCCATGATGGCTGTATAAGTCTGTACTCTCATCAGCAATGGACAAGGGTTCTCCTTACTCTGCATTCTCACCAGCATGAGCTGTCATTGCTTTTATTGATCTTGGCCATTCTGACAGGTGTAAAATGAAACCTCAAAGTAGTTTTGATTTGCATTTCCCTGATGCCTAAGGATATTGAACATTTTTTAATGCTTTCCAGCCATTTGTATTCCCTCTTTTGAGAACTACATTTGGATCTGAACCCCATTTCTAATTGGGTCATTTGTTTTCTTGATGCCCAGGTTTTATTAGTTCTTTATATATTTTGGATATTATCTTTCTCTCTCTGATGTATAGTTGGTAAAGACCTTTTCCCATTCTTTAACCTGTCACTTTGTCCAAATGATGGTGTCCTTTGCCATACAGAAGCTTTCCAGCTTCATGAGGTCCCATTTATTAACTGTTGGAGTGCTATGCTATTGGTGTTCTGTTCAGGGAATTGTCTCATGTGCCAATGTGTTCAAGACTATTTACCACTTTCTCTTCTATCAAATTCAGGGCATCTGGCCTGATCCATCCAGAATTGAGTTTTATACTGGGTGATAAATGTAACCGAACTTTTAAATTATTATTTAACACTTATTTATTACTAAATTCACTTATAACAAACACCAACAATTTCTTAACTATTAATCCTATAAATTCCTACAACCCCTTTAACCTATCCACTAAACCTATTGATAATCATAACAACTACTTTCATAACCTTTTAGAATGATACAGTCTCTGGGGCAGGTCCTCAGTCATCAGGAACACAGTATTTGTTGTAGATTCTTTAACACACTTAGCAGTCCTTCTGGATCTCTCAGATGCAGGTTCATCAGGGTCGTTGGTTATTGCAGTCTCACCTTAAATAAGGCTTCATGCTTTCTTCTCTGTGGGAGACCCCAGCCATCTGCAGGCCAACTTACTTCTTTTTTATCAGGAACTCAGCTGCTCTGCCTCAGTCCTTAAAGCCAGGCACAGTTTCCCCTAGGCCACTGATCTGACAGATCAAACCCCTCCAGGCAAAAGCTGAGCCACAGGGTCCAGTCCTTGGCCTTTTGGTGTCTTGCTCAGGCTTTCTTTGCTCACCAGCTTCTTTCTGCTTCAGGGAGAGAGCTGGCCATCAATGGCCAGCCCTTTTTTCAGCAGGACTCTTGGAGCTCTCTAGCATCAGGGGCCTCTTCTCGGCTCCACGCACTGTCCTCAGATAGGAGGAACTCTGTTTCAGCTTAATTTGGGCTCCGCCCACTTAGCAGCTGAAAACAATGTCAGGCCAGATACTTTGTTTCAAGTCTATTGAGTCTTTCCTGTTTTCCTGACTTCAAACTTGTTTTTCAGTCTATTGAGTCTTTCCTGTTTTTGCTGACTTCATGCTGATAATGCTCTTCAGGCCCCGAATTAAGAGAGAGTATCAGAAACTCCTATATATTTCCTAAATCTAATTTATCTAACTCCTACAGATAAATATGAATCTATTTGTATTCTACCATCCAATTTGACCTGGACCATTTGTTGAAGTTAGCAAGTTTTTCAAGTAGGATAATATCCAATGTTGGTAAGAGTTCAGAGAACAAGAACCACTCATGGCTGCCAGGATATTAAAAATATCCTCACAGAAATCAATCAATAGGTATATGCTTTTTAAATCCTCTAAAAGTACATTTTAGGCACTAAACATCCACTTCTAGGAATTCACTGGAGGAGACTGCTTATTATAGGATGCCTATGCTAAACCATAAGCACCAGTCTGTATCTGCAAGGTCAATATTCAGAGACTCAACCAACTGTGGGTTTAAATATATCAATCCACAAAAAAATTCATCTGTACTGAATATGCCAATTTTATCCTGATTATTCTAACACAGACATTTTACTACATATTAGAGGTAGCATAAGAATGACTTAAATATAGAGGACAGTGAACCTTAGGTCATATACCCACCAAGATCACCCCTTTATACTAGAGACTGGAACATCAATGAGTTTTGATACTTCGGAGGTCCTAGAAGCAATGTCTCCCATGGGTACCATGGAATGACTGTTTATATATCAGCATTGTCAGTTAAAGTCAAAATAAAAAACTGTAACCAACCCAAAACAACAAAGAGCACATTAAAGACATATATATCTGCTTACATAAATACACACAAGTCTATCTGTTATGCTGTTTTTCTCTGAATTGAAACATCCTCTCCTGTGGGGGAAGGAGGTGGCTGATAAGATTAAGGAAGTAAAAAAACTTACAGGGCTGATGAGGCTCATGAAATGGAGACATTCACAATGCCCCTCCCCAAGGTTATGTAAGCTGGGGACAGACAGACAGAGACCTTTCCACAGGCTAACCAATTAGCAGGGAGCTCCAGAGTTGCAGCTTTCAAGAGTCACCCCACTGTACTGAAGGTTTCTCAGTCATTCACTGTGTTGGTCTGAATGAACATGGCCCCATAGACTCATAGGAGTGTTACTATTTGAAAGGATTAGGACATTTGGCCTTGTTGAAGTAGATGTGGCCTTGTTGGAGGAAGTGTATCACTGGGAGTGGGCTTTGGGGTTTCAGAAGCCCAAGTCAGGCCCAGTGTCTCTCTCTCTTCCTGCTGCCTATGGATCTGGATGTAGGACACTCAGTTCCCAGCACCATGTCTGCCTGCATGCAGCCATGCCTTCTGCCATGATGATAATGGACTAATCTCTGGACAGTCAGTAAGCCAGCCCCATAAACGTTTTCCTTTATAATTACCATGGTCATGGTGTCTCTTCACAGCGGTAGAACACTGATGAAGGCAATAACACTGCTCTAAGTGATCCCAGTAAACTCACCAGTTCACTAAGCTAGACTTGGGTGGAATCATTTCCTTCGGCCTCCCACCGATGCGATCTCTGAAGCAAATAGATGTTTGATTGCATCTGGGGGGTAGGGCGGGAATCACACAACAGTATTCTTTTACCATTCTTATACAATGTACACATATTATTTGGATATATGTTTTAATTTGTGGAACTAAAAATCAAAATTTCATTAAGTCTATTTTTCCAGTGGCGAAATTTCTTTCTAAATAAGGCTTAAAGCAGGAAGAGAATCTAATTACTGGAAGTTTCTGCTTTAGCAAGGTTCTTGTGGACTAAGGCTTTACTATAAATAAAAATACAATCAATAAGTCATTAATATCTGTCAAGCAAAATCAAAGACAGAAACTGCAAACACAGTTGTGAATTCACAGCTCAGGGGCTTGGTAATGAGCTATGAAGACCTCCTTGTCCCGGAGAGGCCACGCATCTGCCCCGAGTTGGTGATTTGAGTAAGAAGCCGCGGCCACATCTGTGCAGGGGCACCTACTTTACCTGCCAGTTGCATCCTGTTGACCTGGGAACGGTTTAGGTCTCACAAAGTGACTGCACCCTTACGAAGTCTGCAGAGAGCGGGCAGACCTACTCCCTTGCCTCTGGTAACCCTGAATGGTTGATGTGGCCACGGAGTTTCCCTGCCATGTCAGTCTCAGGCTGGGAGCAGCATTGAGGAAGGACCCTGGCCACATTCTCTTCGGGTTCCCAGGTCCTCAGGGCTGCGGTTGTGTGCCTTCCTATGGCACTGAACCTGAAGCTGATGCAGTCTCTTTCATTTTCACACTCATCAGCATCCCGATCCACATGATAAATCTCAAGTTCAAGATGCACAGTGATTTGCTTACCTGACTGAGTTTGGCTTGGTTCCCAGCTTTACACTAATGGCAGCCACTGTAGCCTTAGAAGGAAAAGATAGGGAAGGCCCTGGATTTTCTTTAAAGTATCTGTGGAAATTCTTTATAAAGAGGCTTCTTCACCATTCTCTAGTAGGATAAAATCTAGTCTGGAACAAAGACGCCCTTCAGAAAGCTCTTGGGCTGAAGAGATGGTTAAGCATACTGGCTGCTCTTCCAGAGAATCTGAGTTCGATTCCCAGCAACCACATGGTGGCTCACAACCACCTATAATGGGATCTGACGCCCTCTCTGACATCCAGGCACACATGCAAATAGAGCACTCATATAAATAAATAAATAAATATTTTTAAAAAAGAAAACAACATTCTTCCATGGTTTCTGCTTCAGTTTCTCCCCACTGCCCCCCACCCCCCAAGGAAAACACTTACCGGGAAGGACAGACACACAAGCATGGACAGAATAGTCTTTTCAGACACTTCACACATACAACCTGGGTGCTTGCCTGGTTGGGAGAGGCCCTTAAAGAGTTGGAAGGGTAACATGGAATCAGAGTGAATGCTCCAATCCCTGCCTAACTGTGTGGGACACACTCCTCAACAGTCTTCTGATGTCAGCCTCACACACTTCCTCTGCTTTGTGGGTGTCTTCCAAACAATTTCCACCAGCATCAGTCACACCAAACCCTGCTTTTCCTGTGTGTTCCTTTTCTATCCAGCCACCCCCCATCCATCCTTATATAGAGAAAGAGTGTTGCTACATATATCAATTTTTAAAGAATAAGAAATAACTGTGTTAAATTCCAACCAAAAACTATATTAAATTCTTTCTTAATTCGAGTGTGTGTGTGTGTGTGTGTGTGTGTGACATATATGTGCATATGTGTTGGTATCTATGTGTCTGTGTCTGTGTATGGTGTATACTCCAGGTTAGCTGACCCATGAGCTTCCTGTGCCTCTCTAGTTTCCTTCTCTCACAGATGCTAGGATAACAAATGTCTGTGCTACTATATCCCTCCAGGCTTTTATATTGGTTCTGGGGATCTGAACTCTGGTCATCAAGCTTGGGCACCAAGCACTTCACCCAGTAAGCCATCACCCCAGCCTCCTCTCTTAATTAACAAGGAAAAAAAAAAAACAACCACCCTGGCAGTATGTAATTGCAACAGCAGCTGACTGACTCTCAGAAGGCCTAATTTTGAGTCTGAAGCCTGCCTGCTCTATGAAATTGGCTAAGTAAATCGATTTCTCAGAAACCCCTTGAAAACTATAGACAAGAATAACACAACAGGTCACACACACCCAGCAGGGAAATGATTTCTAAGGAGACCAGCAGCAGCCGGTAAGAACTCATGAGAAACAAAGGATGGGACCTATCCTGAGCCAGAAAATCAGAAGGGCAGGGAAGCAGTGAACAGTTGTTCCTCAGGGATCCTGGGTGTCCCTGCTACTTGATCTATAAAGGATACTATAAAGAGTTGTGTTAATGAGAGAGAAGGGGACCAGCAACACTTGAACACCAATGCTTTGCTATTCAATACTTTTTAGCTCTGAGAGACAACAAACAGCTGCCCTTGCAAGTGTTGACTTCTAAACTAGGAGGGACTGAAAGAATTCCATGGTTTGGTCCCTCCCCCACTGTCATCCTCTTCCTCCACTGCCAGCTTCTCCTCCACTGTCAGCTTCTCCCCCACTGTCATCAGCTTCTCCCCTGCTGTCAGCTTCTCCTCCACTTCCAGTCTTTCCCTGTCTGTCAGCCCCAGTCACCCTCCACCCCCACCACTGTCAGGCTGTCATTTCTCATTGAGACATATGTCCCTTTGCTCTGTCTGTTGTGTTATACACAGTTCTGAACAATTGCCTAAGGCCAGTTCCTTCTTCCTACAGAACAAAGTTCTGAGCAGGGCAGCATCGGGCATCTCTTTGTCTTTTGCCAACTTGTGTTCTCAATGAGCAAGAGTACCATCAGTATGACCTCTGTATGAGACGGTTTTATAAGATAAAAACGTGTCTTTTGAATAGAAATATTTGTATGTATGATTTGTAAGGTATGGTGACAAGTACTTGCAATCCCCCTGCTCTAGAGGCAAAAGGACCAGGAATTCAAATCCTTTCTCTGCTACTTATGAGTTTGAATTCAAGGCCAGTCTCAGCTATGAGACCCTGTCTTTGGAACAGTAGGCGAGGGGAGGGGAAAGGAGGAGAGGGGAGAGGTGTGGGGGAGAGAGGAAAGAGAGCATTTATACACTTATAATCTATAGCCCCAAAGTGATGTCAATTACCCAGTGGAGATACAAGAACTTTAGCTGAATAAATGAATTTGTGTGCCTCACAGAAAGATGCACATATATTAATAGAAAGTGTAGTTTTCTCTTACACCTCAAACTTGTAGAAATAATTAATTAAACTATTACTTAGTATTTATATTTTATTTAATTGGTTGGTGGTGTTAATCTTTAACCTGCCATTATAAATAAACACACAGACACCTGATGGATTTTATCAAGCCTACCCTGGATTGTGAAATCTTAGCCCATCTAAACTAGTCCTTAATTCTATTCCCCAAATATGATCCCATATATACATACATCCCCTTGGCTGTTATTCTCCATGCTATGCTGATGTTCCAGGCCACATGGAATAAGGTTCTTATCTCTGGCCCGTTGTGTGTGTTCTCCCTCCTGATATGGCTTCTTCTCTCTTCTTCTGGAGGCTTCTTCTACCCATCAACCTCTCTGCTTCAGAAGTCCAGTACCTTAGTCCCCCCTACCTCTGTCTTTGCCCTATCTCAGGCCTCAGGTTTTATTTAACCAATCAGAGACAAGCAAGGTAACACAGCATTACCTGAGGTACAGCAAGCAAGTTTCTGGGAGCAGGTTAATTAACGTTTAGAATGCATAACATCACCCCATCACAAACTCTTGTAAGTTATGCCAAGACCTGACTCTACAAATGCTTCTTGGACAATGATGCGAAGGACTGATGGAATGTCATTGCTGTGGGGGGAAGTGTTTGGTTTGGGGAGGGGGGCAGAGGAGAGCACACACTTATAAGCTAACTTGAAGAGCTGTTATTGCTGTGAGACCTTGCACTCTGTTCCAGTTTTGCTGCCTCTTCGCCCTGAGGACAGTGTTCCTTTAAGATTCTGCTTTCTAGATGTCCTGAACTGCCCTATGAATCGGTGGTCTTGTAACCTGGATTCTATTAGCATATCCTACCTCTGACTTTGGCTTAAATTCAGCCCTACCATTGCTCTGTCTCCACAGCCTGCCAAGGCCCCTGGCCTGCATGATTGCCTGCCTCTGCTGCCTAGAACATCAAACTTCATCCCCTGTTCTCCAACAAAGGATCCTTACTTTGTGCTTGCCCCCTACCTCAGTTTCCCTGTGATAAAACTCATGCTGGCATTGCAGCTGAGCACCATGCAGCCCACCTTCTTTGATTCTCTAAACTGAGAAGTCAGCTGGGCCCCTATTCCCAGAGCATGCCCCAAAGAACTAGGCCAGTACTTCATTTTAATCCTGGGGCATAGTGCATCGTAGACAGTGGGTGTTCAATTAATGTTGCTGTCTGTATGAAATCCTAAATGTTGAAAACACTGATTCTCAACTAAAATCAGAAATTGGCTGGCCAAAAGGAAGTCAACCCTGTCCTGAAATAGTCATGCAATCAGCAGAAATTTCTACTACATCAATCAAAAGGGTTCACAGCAAGTAGTCAGTGAACCAAGTAAAGTGACCTTCACACCCCCTCCCGCTCCTGCCCCACTCCATATTCTTGTTAGATTCAGTTGATTGATGGCTTCCAGAAAAAGATGATCCATCACTGTTCCGATGAGCAAAGCTTCTGCCAGGACGAGTAGGTCATTCTAGCATTTTGTAAAAGTGAGACAAAATATGAAGTCTAAAAAAAAAAAATGCTAACTCATGGGAAATAAAGAAAAAGCTCGATAGAGTATGGTGTTGCTAGATACCAATGAAATTAATGTGGGTGGAAGATGGATAGATCCACTTTTGAAAACAAAGCAGATGTAGTATAGAAAACGATTTTAAATTCACACCAGCAAATATACACTACCAGAATAGCAACTGGAAAAGCTCAGAGCCTAAGACAAGTGTCAACTACCACTCAGATTGCACTCTGGCAGATGGCAGACTGTGTGCTAGCTGCCTTTCCTATGCTGTCCCAATTCTTACTTCTGTTGAAGGTGAAAGTATGGGGTTTGGGGTTTAGGTTTGTTTGGGGAGGGTTGTTTTTAAAAGTGGGAACTACTTTCTGGTCATGCAAGGTGCTGTTAAATGTGAACACCAGCTCTGAGCCAAAGGTTTAGCCTAACGTTCATACTCTTCCCATGATGCATCTGGTCTCCCTTCATCGCCGATTTTCCGAGAGGAGGAATAAGTTTCACTAGCAATGATTGTGAAAATGAAAAGACTAGTCTTAGCAATGATTGTGAAAATGAAAAGACTAGTCTTAGAACACGTATCCTAGTGACACATACAGAATGGGAGGGCAACATTACTCTTTACAGTGATTCTCAAAAAGGCCTAGACACTGTGAAACGTTCGGGCAGAAAAATGGGTATTGAGCGTGTTTTAACAGCGCATCGTATTTTGAATGAGAAAATAACTGGGAAATTGTCAGTTCTTCCTAAGAGATTTCATAAATTTTGCATAATTTCAATAAAATATATATATGTCATTTTTTTCAAAGCCAGACAAGTTAATTATATATTTTATTTGAAAGAATAAATAAGAGTAACAATGGGAACACTAAAATGGTAAGGAAGGGAGACAACCCCTCTATATATTAGAGAGTGTTATAAAGCCTTCTCTGTGAGCAGGCTGGTTAACAGATGGACCAAGAGATGGAAAAATGAAACCCCAGAATACACCAGACTGAGCATGGTGGTTTAGGATGTCATAAAGGCTGCATATCTCAAATCAGAAGAGGAAAAATGGAGTAATGGACAGCTGCTTAGCTGTGGAGATCGAGGGCAATGAAGCCATTTCTCCTCGCACACCAGAATTAGTGCCAAATGGGTCTGAACATTAAATAAATAAACCGCATGACTATTAGGGAGAAGCCAAAGCCCTTTTCCTTTCTGTGACTTAAAATCCAGACGGATTAAAGGGAAAGAGATCAATTTGATCACATAAAAGTTAAAATATTTACATAAAAATGGCAACAGTAAAATCAAACAATAAACAGGGACTTGTGGTGGAAGATTTACCAATTAAGCCATTTATAGCATGCCCCATCCCTAACAAGTAGACAACTTTCAATGTGAAAGTGCAATAGAAAAATGGGAAAATGATACTATTCAGAAAAAGAAAAGCAAGTATCTTGTTAAAACACAGGCAAACTTCCAAATGTTAACCACCATGCTCAGTGGTAATGCCTGGAAAAGCAGGGCTCTTGTGCATTAGGGTAGGAAGCTCAAGTTAGCACAGTCCCAAGAAGAGGAGCATGGGGCAGATCTAGAACAAATTTTGTACTTTCCCTAATGGCCCAATAATCCCCCTTCTAGGAATGTTATCAGAGGCACAATAGTCACATTTTAAATGGTATAAGGGTAAGGACATTTGGTGTAGCACTTTTTGTAACATCAAAAAAAACAGACACAACCCAGTGTCCACCAGCAGGGTATAGTACAAACAAACTCCTTACTTTCACAGCATGGACCACAATGTTCCACTTGAAGGAAGTGAAAAAGCTCCTAACTGTCAGAGGGCGGTGGTTCTCTGCTATGCATGATTTTGCTATATAGTCCCCCCCAAAAAAAAAAAATACCATCAAGTGAAAAGAACAAGGGTCAAACATTGTCATAGTTAGAGTTACTAATACTGAGATGAAACACCATGACCAACGCAACTTGGAGAAGAAAGGGTTTACTCAGCTTAGGCTGCCATATCACAGTTCATCACAAAAGGAAGTCAGGACAGGAACCTGGAGGTACCAGCCGATGCAGAGACCATGGAGGGGTACTGCTTACTCGCTTGTGCAGCTTGCCTTCTCATAGAACCCAGACCAGCAGCCCAAGGATAGCCCCACCCACAATGGCTGGGCCCTCCCCGCATCGATCACTCCCTCAGTGGGCCGGACAACTCAGTTGCCATCCAGGCCCAGATCCAGTGCTCTGATGATATAATGTCAATATTAGGTTTGTTGAATAAGAAGGACTAGGGCTGTAATTCCACATGGTAGTAGTATATGGAAAGCAAAGAAAAGCTCTAGATTAAAAAAAATTAAATGTAAAGAAATGAAAATGTTTGGATAAGATTGAGATTGGGAAGACCCCAGTCTATAATATGCAACTAAAGAGAGAGAGACAGAGAGAGAGAGAGAGAGAGAGAGTGTGTGTGTGTGTGTGCATGTGTGTGTGTTTAGCATGTACTATGTGTGTTCAAGTGTGTGGTAGCACAAACATATGTGGCTATGTATGCACATGTCTGCTCATGGATGTGAAGCCCAAGGCTGATGCTGGGTGTGTCGGGTAGGGTTACTATTGCTGTGATGAAACACCATGGCCGAAAACAACCTGAGGAGGAAATGCATTTTGCTTATACTTCTATATCACTCTAGCTCTGAAGGAAGTCAGAGCAGGAACCTGGAGTCAGGAGCTGATGCAGAGGCCATTGAGGGATGCTACTTACTGTCTTATTCCCCATGGCTTGCTCAGCCTGCTTTCTTATAGAACTCATAACCACCAGCCTAGGGATAGAACTGCCCTCAATGGACTGGGACCAACCCATCAATCATTAATTAAGAAAATGCCCTACTCTACTTGCCTACAGCCAGATCTTATGGAGGCATTTTCTCAGTTGTGGTTCCCTCCTCTCAGAGGGATATAGCTTGTGTCAAGTTGACATGAAACTAGCCAGCACACCAAACGTCTTTCTCAATCATCGTCCATATTAGACTCCACACCAAGGTGGAGTCTCTCACTGAACACAGAGCTTTTCAGTTCAGCTACTCTAGCTATCCAGCTTACCCTGAAGGATCCCTTGTCTCTGCCTGCCAAGTGCTGGGATTACAGATGGAAGTGATTCAGGGTACTGGGATTGTAGAAGGGAACTCTGTCACACTTATAAGGCAAGTGCATTAGCCACTGAGACATCTCCTCTTCCCTATAACAACTAAAGCTTTGTTAAATTTCCTGTCTTACCAATAGAATACCTCAGGATGAATAATGTATAAAGAAAAGAAATCTACTCATAGTTCAGTGTTCAGATACCAACATACTGTGTGAGGCCTTCTGACATCATCACTCCATGGAGAAGGGAGGAAGGGAAGGAGGCAGTGAAAGGGAGGGAGGGAAGACAAGGAAGGAGGGAGAGACACAAAAATTGCTCTTAAGACAAACCCATACCTCATCCTGGCAATAACAAACTCACTTCTATGTGCATTCACAACAATATTAATTCATTCATGAGTGTCTACTACCTAGCCATACCTTAAACATTCCCTTTCTCCCTACTGTACTTTGGGGGTTAAATTTTCAACACACAAAAGTTAGGGGAAATGTTCAAACCATAACATATTCATGCATGCAGACACACATACACATGCATCCCAAGTAGAACAATTTTTATCTCCTTGGGAAAGACACACCTCCACTGAGAATGTACATTTCCAGAAAAGGTGGGGAACTGATCAGAGAAAACAGGGATGGGAGCCAAGCTTGAGTTAGAGTCCAAACACACATGTTGATATTAAATTACCAATGCCATAGGGTTAACAGATGAGGCCTTTAGGAAATGATTATCATGACAGTAGGGTTCTTGTGGATGGGAATTGGACTCTTAGAAAAGGCCAAAGATGTGGGCTCTAGGCTTTATAGATGTCTAAAATTACTTGTACAAACAGACGGTTTAAAGGCGAAGGCACATCTGGAACAAAGGAGACTAACAAGAGTGAAAGGGTGGGTATGATGTGCTCAGAGAACATCATACATTCAAATGAAAGTGACCTTCTGTGACTTTGTAATGAAATACAGGCAAAGAAAATCAGAAGACACAGGCTGGAGAGGATGGTTGCTCTCCCCTGTTGTTTCCATGTGGAGCACACCATTCATCCCTTCCACAGGATGAGACAAGTGGCCATCTGGGATGCCAAGAGTGGCACTCACCAAATGCCAAATCCACCAGCACCTGGACCTTGAACTCCCCAGAGTCTGGAACTTTAGAAATGAACCTCAGTTGTCTGTATATTACCCATATTCAGATATTTCATCATAGCAACACAAACAAAAGTAAGACAATTTCTCTTACTATTTTTTATAGGATTAGCTGTGGATTCAAATAAATATTTTACAGTCTCTTATTAAAGTTAAATTAAAATACAAAACCAAAGCCCTCAAATAAAAAAACCTCAGATTCGTTGTCTCAAAGGATATATCCTCAGAATAAAAATAGCTATAGTGAAATTTTATACTAAATTTAACAACCATGCTGTTAACTATAATAATGGAATTAGTTTTTTTAAATGTTGTAGATGTTATAAGATAAAATAATTAGTAATTGCTATGTCATTAGACATAAAATGCTCAATGTAAGAGAAATGAAATTAAGCAGCATATAAACAAGGAAGATCAGTTAAAAATATTCATTATGAGTCCAACCTATGTCATGGTAAAGGTCCCAAAGAAGTTAAAAACATACCAAACATATCTCAACATAATAAAGGCTATATGTGACAACTCCATAGTCAACATTATCCAAATGGGAAAAAAACTGTGAGAATTTACTATAAACTCTCAAAATGAGACAGGGTAACCACTCTCTCCACTCATTCATTACAAAGCATGGAGTCCTAGACAGAGCAATAGAACAAGAATGACATAGATGTACAAGGGACACAAATAGAAAAGGAAGAAGTAGAATTATCCTGAGTCACAGAGGGCATGACTTTATACCCAAAAGAATCACAGACTCCACCAAAAAGGTTTTAGAACTTATGAGCACTTTGTGTAAAGTCATGGAGTAGAAACTCAACATATGAATTGCAATAGCTTTTCCATGTGTCAATAACCAATGCAGTGAGCAAGAAATTAGGGAAATATCCCTCTTACACTAGCTCCAGAAAGAAAACAGAACCTGAGGCAACAATGGAAATGAAACTGCAATATCATCTACAGGCCAAAAAAATACTTAAATATGAATGGAATCAAACAACCACATCAGTGTCTAAATGACACAATTTTGTCCCCAGAGCACATTCAGCAATGTCTGGAGACATTTTTAGTTGTCACATTGTAGGAAAAGGCTAGCACATAGTAGGCAAAGGACAGGGCTACTATTGATGCACAGGACACCCACAACAAAAATGATACTTGAATTGCTAGTGGCACTATAGTTGAAGCTGTTTGAATTCCCCAGTCTATAGGAAATATAGTACCCAAGATGCATATCGTCCAAATGCAGTCTTACTTAAATCTCTGTTTAGACCTTCCTTGAGTCTTGAATCAACTTGTAGTTATATACTTATGATTCAAAAAACTTTAAACAATGACAGTATATACTGTTTTTATATGTAGTACTCCCTAGGTAACAGGGAAATCCTTATCTGTACTTAGAACTATACACTGAAATATTTAGAGATGAAGGGACCTGATATCTGGATGCTATGGTTTGGACATGAAGTGTTCCCTAAAAGGATCATATGTTGATGACATCTAGTTCATTGAAAAGTGATTGGATTATGAGGGATCTGAACTAATCAATGTATTAATCCATCGATGAATTCATATCTGAAAAGACTATTAGCAGATATGGGTCACTGAGGTTATGAGCTTGGGGAGGATATCTTAACCTCTGCCCCTTCTGAATCTTTCTGATTCCCAGACATCTTGACACGAGAAACACTGCCCTATCATGTAACACCTGTCCACCACAGATCCAAAAGAATGGATCCAAGTGACCACAGGCTGGAACTCAGAAATCATGGGCCGAAATAAATCTTCTCTCCTTTGCAGTGTTTCAGTTGTCATGGTAATGAAGGACTAACACAGTAGGGTTTATTTTAAAACAATATGTGTAGAATAAAAAACAGGATGGGAGGTGCAAGGAGAGGTTGTGACCGGATTGTCACTGAACTTGGGTGATGAGCACAACCTCTACTTTTGTGTATCTTTGAAAGTAAGTAATTACAAACAATATAATATCTTATGTATAATCCTTCATATAATATATACTACAGGTTTTTGTGGTTCATAAAACAGAGAGGGCATTTGTAAATGACTACCTGTGAACTGGGGTGCTTCACAAAGTTCTGGGTTATTTCTAGACGCACTGAAGCCACAGCACATAATCCTCAGGCTTCTGATCTTCCATATCATGATAGCCACTCTTCCAATTTTCTGACCAATGAACTCTTAAACCCAAGCTAATGTCTGTACTTTCTCCTCCATCTTTACTAAGCCTTGACTGAAAATCCTATATGCTTGTAGGATGCAGTGTGATGTTTGGAAGTATGTATACATTGAAATTGTTGAGTCAATCTAATTAACATAATCATTACCTTACATTTTTTATGGCAAGAAAACTGGATCTACTCTCAGCAGTTTTCAAATACACATTATTATTGACTACTAATGCTCTGCAATACAATAGATCCTGGGAACTCATTCATCCTATGTAACTGTGACTTTGTACTATGTAGTCTGCATCTCCTCACCTTAATATTCTTCAATACAGATAGTGCATGACAATCCCAGTCACACTCTCTGAACAGGATGCTATTCTAATGAGAAGTCCATATTGGAGGGATGAGTCACAGGAAAAGACTAAATGGTCTGCAGCCGCTGTTTCCTTCTTCCAATTACAAAGCTTTCTCTTTTTTAATGTTTACTTACTACTTCAAATTACATCTCCATCACAGTGCCCTCTTTCCACTCCTCCCAATCCCACCTTCCCACCCTCTACCCCCTCTCCCTTCTATCCTACTCCTCAGAAGTGGAGTGTCCCTACATAACAGTTCCCCGCCCCAGTTCAGCAGTCATATTAGTGTTATGAGCTTCCTCATATACTGGGGGTTTAGATTACAGCACCACTAGGGCAAAGTGTCTCATTAACAGGTAACAAAGTCTATGTTCCTGTTCCCTTTGGTACATTGGTTGTAGTTATCCTGTACTATATGGCTAAAATCCAATTATAAGTGAATAGATGCCATGTGTATCTTTTTGAGTCTGGGTTAGCTCACTCAGGATGAGCTTTTCTAGTTCCATCCATTTGGCTAAAAATTGCATGATTTCCTTATTTCTGATGTCTGAGTAGTATTCCATTGTGTAGATTAGTATTCCACTATGTTATTAGTGGGTTTTTATTAGTGGAATTATTGTGTTCCTAACTAAAGAAATGAGGCTGTCATCTGGAAGTGGAAGCTAGGTAAATCCTCTCAGCTACCAGCAGGTTTGCTAGAAACAGTACAGCATTCTGTTGAGCACTGGGCTTTTCCTTCTAAGGATGGATCCCTGGGTGGATCTCTGAATGTACAGAGACCTTATGTGATTGTTTTGTGCTTGAATGCAAGACAATACTTTATATGAATAGCAGAATTTGGCCTGCGATTTATTTTCCTATACCTGACGTGGTTGCTAACCATCGTCACATTTAGCTATGAGCAACTCCAAAGATCCAAAGAGGAACCTAATAGCTGTGGGCTCCTGAATGGCTTAAGTCAGTTCTCAGCAACAGGAAAGGGAGGTATCTTAACCAGCACAAGTAAGTCCTGGCTTGCCACGAGAAAAAAATCATCCTGAAATTGGCCTCACCTTTAAGTCAGCACACATTCGGCATATTACGCCACCAGTGGCCCACAATGAGCCACATGGGCAGCATTTGGCTGCCTCCAGATTGACTCTGGCCATGTGACTTCCTTTGGGAAAGAAACACAAGTGTAGTGCTATCAGGGGCCTGGTAGTACGGTCACAACAGGCCTTCTCCCGAACACTTTCTTTTGGTATTGTGAGCCACTTTGCAAAACAATCCTAGGCCCAGGAGGAAATGCCATGTGAAAAGGAAAATGCCTGACCAACCTACCAACAGTTTCATTCCCTGTAGTTGAGACATCAAACACATGATGAAGTTTCCATAAATATTCCATCTCTGACACTCACCAGCCCCACCCCTGTGTCCCCAGTACCCATCTAAACAGTAGAAATTTCTGGAATAACACCTTGACCTTGAGAAACTAACAGTTTATCATTTATATGTATATATATATATACATATACATATCTTTTATATATGGGTATTGTATATCCCATGAAACAATGCTTTTTTAATTGGTTGATTGGTCTCTGGTACAATATTAAACCCAGGGCCTTGGGCTTTATTTAGCAAACTACCAATCTACAACCTTGGAACAATATTAAACATCTTTCCTCTAAAACCATTCACTTCCATCATCATAAATAACCCCATGTTGCCATTGCTCAGAACTGAGGAATGAAGATCTGATAGTGAGCATATGACATGGGTCCTCTCCAGTTGGGACCCTGGTTAGTAAGAAACCATCACAGATATAAAAATCAGGACAAGGATTTGGAGAGTAGAAAAGAGTTAGGCCAAAGGAGGAGACGTTCCCTCATATGTTCTAGAGGTGTTTTTCCTTACTCCTGGACAACTAGATTCCTTCTCTCTTATGGTAATACCCTAGGAAGCAGGTTGGAAAACAAACTTCCAACACTTGGAAAAGGTAATGATTTTTTAAAAAAGGCAGTGTTGGGATCAATTAGCATATACATAAACCATCATCTTGACAAAGCACTCTATGCTACTAAGCATGCAAACCTCCAAAGCACAACTTGGCCTGCACCCAGGAGTAGTTCCAAGCATACCAGTCACAGAAGCTACAGCTGTATCAGCAATCCTGTGCTCTCCTCCCCCGGAGTCAAAATCCACCCATAGAAAGCCTTACTTACTTTCTATACCTATGATAAAATACCCTGACAAAAGCAACTTCAACATGGATGGGTTTATTTCAACTCACAGTACAATCCATCAAGGCAAAGGGATCAAGGTTGCAGCAGCTTGGAGCAGCTTGCCATACATTTGCAATCAGAAGACAGCAATGACTTCATTCTCTCTATCTTACACAGTCCAGAACCAATACCCAGGGAATGGTCCCACCCAGAGTGGGTGGGTGGTCCCACCCAGAGTGGGTGGGTCTTCCCACCTTAATTCACACACTCAAGGAGATCCCTCACAGGAATGCCCAGAGGCTAGCCTTAATCTAGACAATACCCCACAGGTATGCCCAGTGATTTATCTCCTAGCTTATTCCAGATCCAGTCAAGTTGACAACCAAGGTTAATCATTATAATCATCTTGTCCAGGAATGAGTAAGAGTCAATTTAGGAATTAGAAGGGCTAATTCTATAGAATCTATAAGTTAGGGTATCACTCTTGTGGTATGAAGAAAGGCTCAGCAGTTAAAAGTACTACCTGTTCCTCCAGGAGACCCATGTTTGGTTCCCAGCACCCACATCAAGTGTCTCACAACCACCTGAAACTCCAGGTCCAAAGGATCCAACACTCTCCTCTGGCCTCTGGGAGCACCTGTGGTGGAAGTTTTGATTTTTTTTTTTATAAACATGGTTGTGTTGAGTTAATGTACTTTTTGTTTTGGCCTCAAGCATGGGATGTGCAGGTGCTTTTCCACTGCTGAAAAACAGACTCATGAGAGGGACATGGAAAACATCATGATGGAGGAAGGGCATGTGATGTTTTGCCAGCCAGAAACTGTCACATATGGCAACCATGCTTTTTTCTGAAAACATCCTTTGATGGACAGACTCCTTGGAGAGTACATGATCTTGGTGAACAGGTAGTATCTCGTGCAGAGGGCATGAGGTTAGTCAATTAGAAAACATCCTTGTGAGGATTTTGAGGGGGTATAAACAGAAACCTCAGAAAAACAGGAGGAGGGACTTTTGCTTGACATTGCTTCTTATTGCTTCTCACTACTGCTTCGCTTCGAAAGACTCCAGACAAAACTTACTGCTGTCTTCACTGCTGAAGATTTCAGTCTCGGTTGGGCTGAAGAGATTGCAGCCCCAAACTGGGGTGCAAGAGCTGCTGCATCTTCAGCTGTCCCTGCTGGTGTTCCCCAAAGCTGCTGCTGGTTTCCTGGCTAACTGTGCTCCCATTGCTGCTGATGCTGTTTGGACTGGACTGCTGGAATCCTGATGAATTGCCCAAAGAACCTATGACTAAAGAGGTCTACACTCTCTGTCTCTATTAATATCCTTTCTCCCATACCTTGGGTCAGTGGGTTGGAAAGTGAATAGAGATGTTAATATAACAACAAATAAATAGTTTGAAAGTATGCCTTCCATCACTTGCATACACATCACATCACTCACAGACACACAGATGCACAAATACAAATAACCCCCCCCTTTTTTTAGGTATCACTCCTTGGATTGTCATGGGCTGGAAAACATAAGGGGGGGGGGGGCTGACCTATAGCCAAATTCCTAGCAGACACACCTGGAGGAAAACAATACCATGTGCTGGAATCGGATATCTTCAAACTTGCAAATCAAAATCTAATGCAAATCAAAACTTTTTTTTTCTAGTTCAGTTGGAGAATTCATTCACTTGGAGAATGGTTCACCAACATTTCCATCTGTCAAACAAAAACCAACCAAAATTTATAAATTAAAATAGTTATTTATCCCTTTGGGTTTGAGAGCCATTTGATGTGGTATGGTCCAAATCATGAATTTTCCAGATAAACAAGACATCTAGGAAGTTCTATCTTTTGTATATTAATATTTTATTCACACATGAGAGACACTATATATATATATATATATATAAAGTATCTCTTTCATATACCATAAATCAAGAAAATTCAACTTATTCAAAAATGCAGGACTGAGGAAATAGATGGCATCCCACCCATGGAAGCTCCAGGACCACAGGGTCAGTGTTTCTGGGAATACTGACTGTGTAATACATGGAGCAACAGAATTCAGACTCTTTCTTTAAGAATGAAACATTATGTTAAAAGTGTCATGTAAGAATGCACACTCACATAGGAAAGTGGCAAATAGACCCTGCATTCCTTTCAATATGCAGTTGTCCCGACTGACCAGTAATTCCCAATGCTGGGACCCCTTAATACAATTCCTCATGTTGTGGTGACCCACCCCCAACCTTTAAATTATTTTTGTTGCTACTTCATAATTAATGTTGGTACTGTTATGAACTGTAATGTAATTGTAACTGTATTTTTGGAGACAGAGGTTGCCAGAGGGGTCACGACCCACAGGTTGAGAACCTCTGAGCTAGTCCCACTGAAAGAATGAGGAACCTGAGTATGTTCCTTTGCTATAACTCCAGTGCTCTGTTTTTCTCCTTGAAAGCTCTTGTTACCATTTAAATATTATAATTATACTGAATAATAGGTTTCTTATTAGCATCAGACAGCAAATGGTGGTTAAAGCCATTGAGGTATAATGAAAGGATAATATCAAGTCTTTATGTCACTGAAATTGTACACCAGTGGATGTACATCCCACTGAAAGCAGATTTGCAATAAAATACACAATGATAGAAACATGGATAGAGACCAAATAATATTTTATCAGTTGGGATATTTGCTGCTGGCAAATGATATTCTAACAGACAAGATCACACAAAGAATATATTCCAATAATAATCTGGAAAATGATGTGAAGTGTATGGAATGTCATGAGTAGCATATTCTCTTACCTTGAGATAGCTAAAAATGTGTACAATCTAACTGATAAGTAGACTGTATGCTAACACAAGGAAACCATAATGTATGGAAATATAGTAATGCCCCATGCTTTTCCAATACTGAGTATGTTGTGGGTAAATCATTTCATATAGTGAAAGAAAAAATAATAACAGTGGCCTATTTAGCGAGCACACCAAGCTCCTCTGCATACTCAGAGGTATGAACTGACATGAAAATAGCATGACTTTCACACAAGGAAGATCTGCGTGTAAGTAAACAGAGTTAGAAGGCAGACAGGGCAGTGACAGTCTACCCAGGACTGCATGTCTTCAGCTCCTGTATCTATCTTAGAAACCCTGCATATGCTTTAATGATATGTCTGAATAAAATGCTAAATGGTCATTTTCAGTTATCTTCTCAAATAAAATGTAACCAATTAGTTCATTTTTCCAAGAGAATTATAGAGAACTTAAATGTTCATCTGAATTAATTTTGATCTTCCACCAATGAGCTTAGAAACCAAAGGAATAAATATGCAAACTGTAAACAGAAAAGGGATGTTGAGCAGAGGGAGATGTGAGCATGTGAGCAGGTGAAGTTAGGTTCATATGTTACTAAAGATAGAGAGATGACAGATGATAGATAGATAGATAGATAGATAGATAGATAGATAGATAGATAGATAGATGGTAGAGAGACAGACCATGAGTCACATTCACTCTCAAAGACTCAAATTTTTCAAAATCATTAAAATTGAATTGAATTGCTATGGAGTTTTCAGAGGCAACACTAGACTACAGCTAGAGCTTCCATCCAAACAATAAGCAATTGGAAACATGGGATACATTGCAGGGTACATCATGGAGTACATCATGGGCACATCATAGGGTACATCATAGGATACATCATGGAGTACGTCATGGGATACATCATGGAGTGCCTCATGGAGTACATCATAGGCACATCATAGGGTACATCATGTGATACATCATAGGGTACATCATGGGATACATCATAGGTTACATCATGGGATACATCATAGGGTACATCATGGCATACATCATGGAGTGCGTCATGGAGTACATCATGGGCACATCATAGGTTACATCATGGGATACATCATAGGGTACATCATGGG
>CAJQZJ010001301.1:2232321-2243229 GCA_907164525.1 Lophiomys imhausi
CACATCATAGGTTACATCATGGGATACATCATAGGGTACATCATGGGCACATCATAGGGTACATCATGGGATACATCATAGGGTACATCATGGGCACATCATAGGGTACATCATGGGATACATCATGGAGTACATCAGGGAGTGCATCATGGGATATATCTTGGAGTGCATCATGGGGTACATCATGGAGTACCTCATGGGGTACAGACAGTGCCTGCTCACTGATCACATCAGCAAGTTCCTTGTTTCACTTGTATTGTTGGGAGAGCCTCTGGGATCTTCCTGACCATAGTGTTTGAAGTGCTAACTAGAGCAATTCAACAAGATTTTTTAAAAAAGAAACAAACAAACAAAAAGGAAAATAAATCAAAGTATCCTTATTTTCAGATATGATTCTATGCATCAAATACCTAATGACTACCCCAGAACACTCCTAGAGCTGATAGACACTGAGGAACCTTCCTAGACACTAATGACATAGTGAGAGAAAAAACAGGAAAACAATCCCATTCACAATTACAGCCTCAAAACCAAAATATCTTGAGATAAACTTAACCAAAGAAGTGAAAGACCTACAAAATGAAATTTTAAAAGACTACAGAAAGAAATACAGGAAGACACCAGAAGATGAACACAGACCCACACACTCCTGGACAGAAAAATTAATAGTGTGGAAGTGGCCAGTCTACCAAAATCGATCTACAGACATGATACAATCACAATCAAAATTGCAACTTCACCCTTCACATAAACATTTTAGAAGCCAAAAGAAAAATTATATGGAAAAACAAAAGTATACCTAAAGCAACCCTGAGAAATAATAATAATAGTGCTGGAGGATCATCACCCCTGATTTCAAGTGACACTACAGAACCATGGAGATAAAAAAGGACATGATCTGGCACAAAAAAAAAAAAACAGATATGTAAATCATTGGCTAGAAATGAGGGCCTGGAAACAGGCCATGGACACCTAACATTTGACCAAAAGACCAAAAACACACACTAGACAAAAAGCAACCTTTTCAACAAACAATGCTGGAGGAACTGAACCTCCCCATGTAGAAGAATGAAACCAGAGCCTCCTCAATCACTGGGAAGAAAAATGAACTCCAGCCAGGTCAAGAACTTCAGCATAAAACCTGAAACTCTAAAACTGATAGAAGAAAACATAGGAAGTGAACTGCAAAATACAGGCCCAGGTAAGAACTTCCTAAGCAGTATGGCAGTCACTCAGGAAATGAGGGCCAATAACTGACAAATGGGGACTCAGGATGTTCATCGGTTTCTGTGCAGCAATGGGGTCTATCAATCAAGTGAAGAGCCAGCCCACAAAATATGAGAAAGTATTTGCCAGAAATGTTATCCGATGGTGGTCACCTATTTGCCAAAAGCCCCTAAGTTGCCTTTTCTTAAAAGGTTTAGTTTCTAAATCAGATATGCCAGGCTTGAGAGTAAGTAAATAAACAAAAAACAAGCAAACGTTCCTCCTTGCAGTTGCCCTCAGAAGATGACTGTCCTTCACATCATGTTCCTCTCCACATTGAGGAGTAACTCTTGCTGTCCCATTACTAGTTTTAAAACAGGATCTAGTCCTGTGATGTGCACTGAGATGCCTCCAGCTAGAAGCCACCCCAAAAACTGTGAACAAGAACAACTAGTGTTGATCAAGGCTTCTAACCCCTTGGCTGCTTGAATTTTTTCCCTTTGTGGTTTTTTAATGTTTATTTATTACAACAAGTTATATCTCCATCATAGTGCCCTCTTTCCACCCCTCCAGGTTCCACCCTCCTCCCTCCCCCACCCTTCCCACTCCTCTGATGTGGAGTGTCCCTACATATCAGCCCCTCTCAGTTCAACAGTCATATGAGAGCTAAGAGCTTCCTCTTGCACTGGGGGCTTACATGGTAGTAACCCCAGAGCAAACTGTCCCATTAATAGGTAACAAAGTCTATGTTCCTGATCCTTTTGGTATGTTGGTTGTAGGATAGCTATTGTTTTTTATATGGATAAAATCCAATTAGCTCCCCCTTTCAGTTCAGCAAATGGTTCTTTCTCTTATAACAATAAATACAATACAAAACCAACAGAAATAATTAGGCCACAGTTATGAGGGTTATATGGCTTAGCATATATTCCCAATGTCCAGTCCATATGTATTTGGCACCTGACTTTAACATTCTACTATCTAACCTTCTCTATGAGTTTAAAGTTCTATATCTAAGTCTGCTTTCATACTAACTTGCATCCCAATTTTAAAAATATCTTCTTAGATCCAGAACACCCTCTTGATTCCTAAGCTACTCAAAATTTAACTATGATACTCTAGCTATCTATTCTTCAACCACCTCAGAGACCTGAGAGGGATAAATATATCTGATTATATAGGAAGTGCAGGGCCCACAGCTTCCAAAACTAAGAAATGACATACCAGTGGTTGCCTGGACAGTTCCCATTTTCTCTCCATACATTACAGCATCAATCTTCAGCTGTTTGGCCCCGTTTCTCTGACAGACATTGATTGTAGAGCAGGAATTATGAAGGACTTGCCTACCCTGTCTTGGCAGAGCTAGGCTGTCGACTTATCTGCTTCCAAGTTTTGTCCTTTTTGGACAGCAGTCTGTCTACAGTTGAAGCAAGGTTTTTTGGTTTTTTTTGGGGGGGGGTTGTTGTTTTTTGGTTTTTTGCCAAGAGATAGGCTTGCCACTAATCAATCATCTTCCACTGGAGATTCTTCGATGCTCATCTTCTACTTGGAGTAGAATAGGGGGTGCTGTCAGGAGCTGACATGTCTTGATATCAAAAAATCTAAAGTTAAGAAAACATCTTTGAATGCCATATTCTGCAGATCTCTTGAGGTTTTTGAAGACGCCCTATCTATCTCTTATATTTAGATAAGCAAATGTTGCTTGTCTCTTAGCAACTTGATTTCTGATTAGCTTAGAAAATATAATAGACTGTCATAGTACCTAACACAATGACCGGCTTGCATGACTATTAGTTTGCATGTCTTAATTATCCTAAACAGTTTATGACAGTTGGTAGCAAAAGGCCGAAACTTCACATTTCATGTTTTTTTTTTACCCCCTAACCCTTCCATCCCACTCCTCTGGAGTGGAGTGTCCCTACATAACAGTCCCTCGCCCCAGTTCAGAGGTCATATGAGAGCCAAGAGCCTCCTCATACACTGGGGAATGCCTGGGACAGTTGTGATTAAAAAGCTCAAGAAGGGCTGGAAAGATGGCTCAGCAGCTGAGAGTGCTTGCTGCTCTTCCAGAGCATCCAAGTTTGGTTCCTAACACCCGCATCAAGCAGCTCACAACTGCCTGTAACTCCACCCCCGAGGGATCTGACGCCCTCTTCTGGACTCTGCCGGCAGCTGCACACATGAGGCATGCATTCATGCATATGCAAAAATAAAAATAAATCTTTAAATCTTCAAGGAGTCATCTCTACATCTTGGCAAGTCTAGGCAAAAACTCCTTCCTTGTTTACAATCTAGAAAATTTTAACTTCCTCTAGATACCTGAGTCCCATCGTTGGCTGGGGATGGGCTTTAGATCTGGCATTCAGACTCCCTCATTTAACAAAGAGAATAACTAGAAGTTGGGGAGAGAGTAAGCATTCTAACCAGTTGTTCACTTCCTTCCCACACCCTCTTGATGGGTCTGATACCCCACGCTGTCATAGTTATTTACTTACTAAACACAATCATCACGCAAAAGCATCCCCCAGCATCTCCTCCTGTAACTATTTCTCCTTACTGGCTACAATCTAAGACACTGAACACAAGGATAGTGGAAGTCTTCCCCATGGGATTGGATATGATAATACAAAAGGATGGGAGGGTCACATGTGGCTCACAGCTCACACTATCATTTGTTAAATACTGAATTAGCACATAGGATACACTTCTGGTAGCACTCAGTAAGCAGAACAGAAAAGCCTGTCATGAGGCTTATGTGACAATGGGTGACGGACAAGGACAATAAACAAGTTAAACACCCACTGTATCAGAAACACTTTTGGGATCTATAGCACAGGGCTTTTTAAGCTCTGACTCTCTATCACCCAAGAAATTACTATGTGCTGTCTGGCATACAGGTATAAAAAATATATACGCAAATTAAATATTTACTGACATTATTTTAAAATTACTTTAAATGATTTCTAATTTTACCATTTATTACATATTAAAACAAGTTTGTACACTAATGATATGAATATGTTTGTTTTATTTAGAGAATTAATCTTAGCTGAATATTTGGTACTGTAAGACACAGGCTAGTTTCAGAGTTTCTTAGAGTGTATATATACTCTAAGGTCTTTGATCCACTTGGATTTAAGTTTTGTTCAAGGTGATAAATATGTGTCTATTTTCATTCTTTTACATGTAGACATCCAGTTATACCAGCACCATTTGTTGAAGATCTTGTCCTTTTTCCATTGTACGGTTTCAGCTTCTTTCTCAAAAATTAAGTGACCATAAGTGTGTGGATTTATTTCCGGGTCTTCAATTCAATTCAATTGATCTACTGGTCTGTTTCTATACCAGTACCATGCTGTTTTTATTACTATTGCTCTGTAGTACAGCTTGAAATCTGAGATGGTGATGTTTTTTATTATACTAGATTGATTTAAATATTCTGGGTTTTTTGTTATTCCATATGAGTTGAGAATTAATCTTTCAAGGTCTGTAAAAAAATGTGTTGGTATTTTGATAGGAATTGCATTGAATCTGTATATTGTTTTTGGTAGGATGGCCATTCTTATTATGTTGATCCTACCTATCCATGACCATGGGAGATCTTTCCATCTTATGATGTCTTCTTCATTTGGTTTTGGTATTTAATTTCTTAAGTTCCTTATAAATTTTGGATATTAGTCCTCTATCAATTTCCTTGAAGAAAGAAATTTTGAAGAAAGAAATTGAATATCTAAATCAATTTCCAAAATTTATAAAGAAATTAAACACCAAGAAACCAAATAGCCCAATCAAAAAATGGGGTACAGAGCTAAACCGAGAATTCACAAAAGAGGAATCTCTAAAGGCTGAGAGACACTTAAAGAAATGCTCAACATCCTTAATCATCAGAGAAATGCAACTCAAGACGACTCTGAAATTCCATCTCACACCTGTCAGAATGGCTAAGATCAAAAACTCAAATGACAGCACATGCTGGCGAGGGTGTGGAGAAAGGGGAACATTCCTCCATTGCTGGTGGGAGTGCAGGCTTGTGCAACCACTATGGAAATAAGTCTGGAAATATCTCAGAAAACTTGGAATAGCTCTACCTCAAGATCCAGCCATACCACTCCTGGGCATATATCCAAAAGATTCCTCACCAATCCACAAGGACATCTCCTCAACTCCTCAACCATGTTCATAGCAGCTTTATTTGTAATAGCTAGAAACAGGAAACAACCCAGATGTCCTTCAACCAACGAATGGATAAAAAAGCTGTGGTATATCTACACAATGGAATACTACTCAGCTATCAGAAACAAGGAAATCATGCAATTTGCTGCCAAGTGGATGGAATTAGAAAAGCTCATCATGAGTGAGCTAACCCAAACTCAGAAAGATGCACATGGCATGTATTCACGTTTAACCGGATTTTAGCCATATAGGACAAGATAACTATCCTACAGCCAACACACCAAAAAGATCAGGAACATAGATTTTGTTATTTGTTATTGGGATACTTTGCCCTAGTGGAGCTGCCATGTAGGCCCCCAGTGCAAGAGGAAGCTCTTAGCCCTCATATGGCTGCTGAACTAAAGGACTCTGATATGTAGGGACACTCCACACCGGAGGAATAGGATAGGTGGGAGAAGGGGGATAGGGTAGGAGGAGGGTGGGCCCAGGAGGAGTGGAGGGGTCGGGGGAGGGGACTGTGATGCAGATGCAAATTGAAGTAATAAATAAACATTTAAAAAAAGAAAAGAATATGTTCATCCCTAATCACCTGGCGGGGTTTGGATTTTCACTGCCTAAGCAAAACATTTATTCTCCTTTCCAGCCTTTGATATAAATGTTGGTGATGCCTGTAGGATTTTGTGCCCTCACAGTCTTATTGTATGGGGCTATGTCAGCTGCCTCAGTTCAAGGCCACCAAACTGACTCAATACTGAGACCCTGTCTCCCAGAGTTATTCTCAACACAGTCTCATGAATGCACATGTAAACATGGTAGGGATTCGTGTCACATTCACTTAGAGACTCTGCAGAATAAAACTGTCACTCCCTCTGAATCAAAACAGGGACTCTCAGGGGAACAGACCCAGATCCTTAGTTCATTCTCTGTAAAGGTGACAATGTGTTTTCCTTCCTTTGTCAACAAAATGTGGAATGTGTCCTCCCTTGTCTCTGTGTCTTATGCTGCTCTCATCACAGGGATAAAACTCAACCAGAATAAGGGAGTGTCATGATGACCCCAACCACACACCACTCACTGACCCGTTCTTATGTAAGGCAGAGAAAGCAAACAAAAAACCTTCTTGAATATGGTATGAGGTTTTTCAAAACACTAGAGAAAGCAAACAAAAAGTCTTCTTAAACATGGTATTAGCTTTCTTCAAAACTTTAACCCTCCTTGAAGAGGTACTGGCAGTTGATGGCTTCTGGAACTGGGAGGGTCAAGTTTCCTTCAGGGCTGTGGGCCTTGGTAGTTGCCTACGCTCTAGTGTATAGCCAGCCCTACATCCATGTGCATACAGATGCAGTGTGTGTGTGTGTGTGTGTGTGTGTTAAAGGAGGAAAATGCAGTATGGAAGCATCTTGAAAGACTTAAAGCAGGAGTGAGAGTTGTACACACATACAAAACTCCCAAAGAATAAATTTTAAGTTTTTAAGTACTATCCCGATGACTATTGGAAAATCAGAAGACTCTAGACCTCCAGAATATTCAAAAGAGCAAGCATATTCCTTTCTCTGCTTGGAGATAATCCAATCTCTCTCTCTCTCTCTCTCTCTCTCTCTCTCTCTCTCTCTCTCCCTCCCTCCCTCTTTCCCTACTTCTGAGGAAAAGCCTCCACTCAAGCTTGTGCCTTTACACTCAGCATCTCTACACCTTAGTTGTTCTATTTCCACCAAGACAGAAGTTCCCTTGCACACTACATCACTTCTCTTCAACCTAACCTTACTGAAGGACTCGATCACAAATCTACATAAACACATTTGTTGTAAAAATACATCATAGCTATGAAGTCGGAGAGAGAAAGATGGCAAACCCTCAGCTGCTGACCTCTCACTATTTCAGTGGTTCAGTCTCCTCCTCAGGACAGGATGCTTTGTCTCACTATGCCTCTCTCCAAGCATCCACCTCTGCTGAGACATATTCTATTAAAGGGTGCCTGCTCCAAACAAGATAGCCTATTCCATTTTCAAATACTTGTCAATTTTTATTTATGTGAATACAAATGTGCATCCTCTTTATTCCTTTTGGAAGTAAAAGTACACTCCTCTTCCACATATTAAGTAGTTTTCCCACCAACACCTTCTCAAGTGAGACCTTCCTTCTGAAACACTGTGGCTATCAATGTCCTTGTAAAACTGGACTGAGAGCTACCTTTGAAGTGATTGAAGTGATCTAATAAATAAATAAATAAATCATTAGGATTTCAAACCAACAATTCTCTGATTCTCTTCTACTTTGATTTTCTCTCAGATTTCCTTGTTCACTTGTCACCTGACCACACTGCCCAGGGCTCTGTCATTACCCCCATACCCTCAGGGGTACATCCTTTCCTGGATGAAACTCAACATTCAACAGTGTGTTCCATGGCTGTGTATACTCCAACAACTCCCTTATCCTCCCTCTATCTTTGACTCCTAGATTTGCCTAAAGTCAAACTGAATAAACACTCTAAGTAAATATCCCTTATGCTCATCAAATTCAACATGTCTAAAACAAGTGTCAACATTTCACCCCTTATATTCTGTCTTCTGTCTATATGTCTTACTCTGGGAAACAACTCCATTTCTTTCCTATCTGGAAATTACTACAACATATTTCAAGGCTCTCAACTTCTGCTATGGCCCTAGTCCAAAGGTTCAACAGCTCTTGTCTAGAAGGAAATCCTATGATTCTTTAATTGATCTCTGTGCTATTTCTCTTCTAGCTTATCCTTAAAAAAGTCAACGTTCATTTCTCTGACAAGATACACAGTGGAGATGCCAGTTTGCAGCTTATGGTCTTTGGTGGTAGGGAGTGAGTGCCATTGTACAGTGAAGCTCTGAAGAGAAATGATGTTGAAGTAGCAGATGTTGGTCACATCAAGAGTTATATTAAAAATAAAAAATGAAGCCAGGTGGCACACACTTATATTCCCAGCATAGGAATCTAGGGATGGAGGATAGGGTATTTCAGTGGGACCTCCTCTGAAATAAATAAATGAATGAATAAGAAAAATAATTTTGCATTAATTTATTTGTTCATTTTATATCTCGATTGTATCCCCCTCCCTCCTCTCCCCTCATTCCCGTTTCCCCTTCTCCTCTGTCCC
Source organism: Lophiomys imhausi (assembly GCA_907164525.1). Lineage (NCBI taxonomy): Eukaryota > Metazoa > Chordata > Mammalia > Rodentia > Muridae > Lophiomys > Lophiomys imhausi. Next base: position 2,240,828 of record CAJQZJ010001301.1, read on the forward strand.
ATTTTTCCTTGATTTTCTCTCAAGTTTTCTAGGTTTACATGTTAGCTGACAGTGTTCCCTTGGGCTCTGTTGTCACCCCTAACACATCGGGTATGCATGCCTCCTATAACAAGCTCATCAAAACTCAAGCATAGTTCCTAGACCTTGTCAATATGCGTAACAGAAAAATAAGAGAGACCTGTACTGGCCTGATTGATTTTTCTAGACACAAAAGCCAGAATTTACTCTAGAGAAAGAAATAAGGAAGATCCAAGATGGCGCCACCCATAGAGAATGGTATCTGAGTAGTGGGTAAATGAGATTAGTCACTGTGGAGTGAATGTGAGGTCCCTCAGCCAAGATGAAACACAGAGGTTTTTGGTTTTCCGTGGCGAGACTGGTCACCACACGAAACAGTGCATGCAAGCCCCAGGAACACCACCCTGAGATCAGCCAGCTCTGTCACCCATCTGGAGAGGAGCACCAGCCAGAGTGGATCCAGCCCACAGCTCCAGCCACAGATCAGCGGTCCTGCCTGTCTCCCTGAGATCCAGCCTACAGGTTGGGACCTGTACACCCAACCAGGAAAAACAGCTGGACCACAATATCAAAGGTAAGTAATATTTTCTTTCCGGAGTCCCAGCATGGCGGCACAGTGTGAACTTCAGCTGAGTGGCAGAGACTAACCCCAGCCTCAGCAAAGCAATCAGGAGCCGAGACCTACTGCAAACAGAGCCAGCGAGTATGTGTTCCCCACAAACATTGGGGCGGGTCACTCCCCAAGCACCCAAGCTTTTGAGGCAGTCAGCAAGAGGCATGCTGCTGCTGGCACCCGTCTTGGGTGGAGCTCCCTGCCTGTGTGACAGTCGGCCCAAGAGGCGCACGGGTCCAAGCTGTTGTCCACAGTTCCACCTGCCTTCCTAAGGAGACCCACCAGGTCCTCACAGCATAGCCCCTCCCACTCCAATCCCATGTATATCGGTCCAATTGGGTCACAACCAGTTGAGGAGAGCAGCGGTCACTTTCCGAGAACCAGTCTATTACAGAAACCTACCCATCATCCAGAGGCGGACACCAGGATCTCAACATCACCCAGCCCTCAGAACAGGGGTTTTTCCTGAGCACCAAGGCCAACTGGCATCAGAAACAACCAGACAACACCAGGGTCAACCAGATGACTAAAGGCCAGCACAAGAACATGATCAAAAAACAAAAACAAAGCAAATGACTTCTTCAGAATCTATCTATCATGCTACAGAAAACCCTGGAAACCCTAACACAACTGAAACAAAGGAAAATGACCTTAATTGTACACTTACATTAATAAAAGAAGGCTTAAGGGAGGAAATCAAATACCTCAGAGAGCAACAACAAAATACTTCAAAAGAGGTGATGGAAATGAATAAAGCTCTTAAAGGAATGGAAGACCTGAAAAGGGAAGTTGAAGAAATAAAGAAAGCACAAGCTGAGACATCCATAGAACTGGAAAACCTTAGGAAAAGAAAAAGAACTACAGACACAAGCATCACCAACAGAATACAAGAGATGGAAGAAAGAATCTCAGGCACAGAGGATAAAACTGAAGAAATTGAGACATCTGTCAAAGAAAATGTAAAATCCAAAAAAGTCCTGACACAAAACCTTCAGGAAATCAAAGACACTATGAAAAGACAAAATCTCAGAATAATAGGAATAGAAGAAAGAGAAGATTCCCAGCTCCAAGGACAAGAAAATATCTTCAACAGAATCATAGAAGAGAATTTCCCAAACCTAAAGAAAGAGATGCCTATAACTGTACAAAAAGCCTACAGAACTCCAAATAGATTAGACGAGAAAAGGAAATATTCCCATCACATAATAATCAATATACTAAATGTACAGAACAAAGAAAGAATATTAAAAGCTTCTAGGGAAAAGGGCCACATAACATATAATGGCAAACCTATCAGAATCACACATAACTTTTCATCAGAGACACTAAAAGCCAGAAGGACCTGGGCAGATGTCTTGCAGACCCTAAAAAACCACAAATACCAGGCCAGACTACCATTTCCAGCAAACTTGTCAATCAACATAGATGGAGAAAACAAGACTTAGTGCACATGGGATTACGATACTGATGTAGTCCCAGCAGGGGGTCTGTGATGCTCACATTAAAGTCTTTCAACTTTCTATTTGAATGTGTTCACAATTAAATGTTGGAACTCTTATACTTGTGTTTGGAATAACATCATCTTCCACTGCTTCAAATTCAACAGGTTTGAAAGTTAAAAAAAAAATACCTCTTTGATTCTTGAATGTAAAAAAAAAAAGAAGAAGAAGAAAGGAAGGAAGGAAAGAAGGAAGGAAGGGAAAGAAAGAAAGAAAGAAAGAAAGAAAGAAAGAAAGAAAGAAAGAAAGAAAGAAAGAAAGAAAGAAAGAAA